>SNQJ01S0047637.1:8376-54879 GCA_010110895.2 Picea sitchensis
TATTGTATAAGCAGTGGAAGTCACAAGTGTATGTGATCCCATGGGTTGATTGGGACTCATTCCTAGTTTATCAAAAATATCGTGTCCCGAAGAGGTCCTCCAAAGAGAATGGACAAGGACAGAGCTAGGATTAAAAATTCCAACAATATGAATCGGAGTTCTAAACGACTCACTCTGAAAGAGCGGATCGTCTACACCAGACTTTGTGTGAGGTCTAGTAGGTATTCCAGTATAATCTTCAGCAACAACATCTCGTGATGAATTTATCCGAAGCAAAAGTGGATCTCGTACAACACTCAATAACAGATTTACGGGAAGTATTGAATCCTCCAATGGAGTAGAACTTCCAATCTCAAAGGCTATGTCGTTATTGACTGCTCCTTCAGGAGAACCCTCTAGTGAGTTAGGAAGCAAAGTAATGTAGTCTTTCAGATCTTTCGGAGGTAACCGTTGCATCCTACGTGAATGGCGAGCCCCGATGTTGGCCGCACCAAATAAAGACTGAAATAAATCAATGGCCAACTAGAGAAACAAACAACACTCACTAATAAAATCTAGATATCAAACACACAAACAAACCTTCTTATTTCAAAGTCACTAGTTGGTGATGAAATCCAACATCACGAAATCAATATAAGAAGGGACTGGGATAAAGCGGGTGGAAAAGTTACGTTGACGACCTGCTTAACGAAATTACACCCTGGTGCAAGCTCCCACACATAATCGTGGGTATCCCTCCAAGGAGCCCGAGTGAGTTTGGACAACGTCGATTCCAGGTACTGTGAAGACTTGGCCCTCCACAGTCACCTCGTGTAAAGACTCTAAAGATATTGGCCACTAAGGTTACCAATTAAGACAATGATGCCTCGGGAAACAGTCGACAGTCTGATCCACATGCAAAGGCAGGGTATCTAAGCCCGAAATCAACTTGAGAAGGTCTCCACAGGATTTTCTTCTCAAGTGACCCCCAATAATACTCGGAATATCTACACTAAGACTGACAAAGTAGGGTGAGTAACTCTGTCGGCCCTAATGCGACCTCATGATTGACCCTTGTGTTAGAAGGGCTTCCCAGGACAAAATGTAGCAAATGGATTTAAACTCTCCCAATCACAAGATACTATTGTGTGTTTTGATGCTTTGGAGAGTGTGCCTTACAACCTATTCCAAAGCGCTATCCTAGCTAATGTTGGTGTATAAAAGTTATAGAAAATAAAAGTTGCTAATAGATTTTAAAATTACGTTGTATTTTAAAGGTTGTTGCTTACTCGAAAGGGGAACAAAAATGAAACTGATGATGTTTTTGACCTTGACCCAATAAAATGCAAGAAGAGATGATATGCAATCATTTAATTTGATGAAGTCTAATTACAATAGGGCGAAGGTTTCTCTTTTCAAAATACAGAAGCGACGAAATACAATTTCTCAGTTTTTGAATGAAATAGATTCCAAACAATCAAAAACTACTAAATTTTCCAATTTTCTCTTTTTACAAATATTTGAATGCAACAATTTTATTTCAAAGACTACTAAAAAGAAGAATAAACTTCAGTTCTTTCTTTCTCAAATCAGATCAGAGATGTAATGAAGGAAAGAAAGCATGGTCCAAGAAAACTAGTGCATTCTCGACACTATTCCCAAATCAAACTCACAATGTAACCAAAAATGAAATGATAAGAAAACCTTTTGTCGAATGCAAACAAAAATTGTCTCTTAATCAATTAACAATCCAAAAAGTAAAAACAATCCAAAACTCAAAAGAAATCAAGGACCCCTTATCAAACAAGCACTCGGGACAAAAATCTTGAGATTATACCCTTGTGACAAGAAATCAAAAGCAAAACTTGCAAAGTTTTCAAAGCTTATAAAGAAGACTTTCAATTTTCGAAAATCAATCAAATGCAGGCTTAAAAGTTATAAATCAATCATTCACTAGTGCCAAAAATTCATCTTAGGTAGCAAAGATAAAACTGGGTAGAGAAAAAAAGAAAGGCTATCACCCAACAATTCCTACAGGAATCGTCGCAGGCTGCAGAGGAGTATAGTGCGACGTTCTAGGATCGTCGTAAGTTGTCAATAGGGTACAATGCGACGTCGTCGCACTGGTCTGTACTAGTAGAGAGTGACGACAGAGGATTGTCGCAGGTTGTCTATAGGGCATAGTACGATGATCTCTGGAAATAAAGAAAATTGGAAAGAAAGACAAAATTTCTCAATGAACCTTCAGACCCAGAGAGTCAATATGGATCACCCACAGACTCAAAGAATGAATTTAACCAAAAGAAGGCATGCTAAAAGCAAATAAGAAGAAAAAAAACAAAAAAAGATGTATCCCTAGTATGGTCGCCAATTTTTTTATCGGACAAATCGGTAAGTGCGAACACAAACTAATCTCCCTAACTTCCACAGGAAGCTAGAACAAAACAAGAAAGAATACAAACTTCACCTTAGACTTCATTGTCATATAAACTAGTTTAGAGAGGTACAAGTTACGTACCTTTTAAATGATGCTTGATTATCGCTAGTGTCGTCCTTGTAGCTCCTTCTTTGAGTTTGTGGGATGGTGAAACTATTTAAGAAGCACAAACCAACAAAGAGAGAGAGAACRAAGATATATATATTCCAATGAATTCTATGTATAAGATCAAGGAGTCATACAACAAAAGCTAAGACACTTTTACAGGGAAGAAATGTATTGMTGCATTATATTAAATGGAAAGTGGAGAATACAACCCATGCCTTGATGTTGCAAGGTCCCTTTCAATGGCTCTCTACTCCAACACACACACCTTTGCTCCAATGCCTTTGATGAAGAAGATCCACAATCTGACTTAGAGAAATAAATCAAAGCTCGCAAGTATAATATGTAGTAGAACTCTTCATGCATATGCAAGCCCTTACAAACCTTAGCCTTTTCCATAAAAGATCCTTCTTTATAGAGGGTGAAAGAGGGATAGATGAGGAGATAGGGATAATCACACTAAATCAGAGAAGTGAGTAAGATCCAAACCGACTAGAGGCCACCTCATCTTCTAGAACATTCATGAATTTTGACTTTTTCTTTGCTTAAGCATCGTCGCACCCTATGCATAGGCAGCCCATGACGACGTCGTAGTTAATCTTTGGTGCAGAGTGCGATGATCARGCATCGTCACACCCCATGCATAGAGCATGGTGTGACGACCTTCCTTGTCATAGATTTTGAAAGAGGAAAAGCAAACCACTTTTCTCATGGAGAAAGTATCTTTCTTTATTTTCAGGGAACATGGAAATGAATTAAACACATGTTGTCAGTTGATCACCGGGGTGACCAAAATAATGTGTAACAAGGACACCATTATTCTTCCCACTAAACAAAAAAGAGAGCCATTCACAAGGTTAAGACTTTTGTATGTGTATTGTGTATGGTTCAAAAAACTAACAATTATTGAGATTTGTTGCTTACCATCAACCCCCTGACAACCATGCGTAGTATGAGGAACTTCTAAATGTAATAATGAAATCATTAACAAGGTAGAGTCTTGTTGGGAGGTTAAATGCTAAACTCTAAAACTTAATGTGTAAGCCAAAATTTCGCTACAAGGTTTCTACAAGGAAACAACACTTAGCAAAGGTTTCTAAAGTTACGAAATTGGGCAAAATTATTTAAAAAACCTCCACTGTTGATAGTGGAGGTTTTAGCAAATGTTCACTACATCTAAAAGTTAAGGGTGGTCGAAGGTTTTGATGGAGTTTTTTTTCCAATGCACTTGAAACAATTAGGTGCATTGATGCTCAACTATTTAATCACATTGATGTGCATTGTATATTTTGAAAGCATAGGTGCATATTATATATTTTGAAAGCATCGATGTGTAATATATGATTGAGAAGTAACACGTCTATATCATTGTGAGCTATGAAGTCTTGATAATGATAATATGACAATGCCAATGATATCATTGAAAGGAAGGATGGTCTTGTTGCACTTTGAAGCATCACCTCTCTTATCACAATTATTAGTACCGATGCACAACAATCATTAAATGCATCAATGCGTAATATGAACACAACTCATCGTTTTGTCCAAATCAATATAATGCACCAATGTAATATGTTTCAATGTTGAATTTCTCTGCGTTGTGTTTATGCAAATGTAGGTTTTGGTTTTTTATAAAATTTGTTACTCATAAAAATAATCAAATAATTTTTATAATAATATTTATTTTACATTTTAATTAATATTTTTGGATATATCATTGCATTAATGCATTGTATCATTTGAACAAATAAACCAATTGATTAAACTTATATTCATTGTAATGTTGTAAATCATTCATATGTAACATTTTACAACATCGAAGATTGCAATGGAACAAGAAACTCGTTTTATTATACATGAATAAGGGTCCCTTAATCATACAAACTGGGACAACATAAAGGTCTGTTATAATCAAAACACCAATAAATAATTGTTACAACTATTAGTAATCGGTTGTCATACTAACTGGGACAATATGTCCACATAAAATAAAATGTTTGATTTTTATAAACAAACATTCCAAAATATTAAACTTATAACATTCAACTATATTGATCATCATTCATCTCTTAACCTCTATCATTGATTGAGTTGCTCACATTACTTATTTCTACATCACTTGCAAGGGATATAATACTCAAGTTAATTGTAATGTTTTGTTGAGTAGATTGATTTTGTTCCGCCTCTTCATGTTCCATCTACAAACATGGAAATAAAGTGCAATGAGTATATCTACGTTTGTAGTATAATATGCATGGTTGTATAAATTAAAAAACAAACCATAATAGCGAGTGATTCGTACGCAATACACATTCTCTCAACATATTTTTGGTGGCTCCACTCCATACTTCATTTCCTATAAGTTTTATATGTCGTGACAAAGTATAGATCTATAATTAAAGGTTTCTTATTGTTCCATTAATTATAAAATAAGGGGAGTAAAACAACATAGCTACTTACAAAATGTTCAACTAACCTCTGATACTCCAACATATACTCACAACCCAAACATAATCCAATGTCATTCAAATGTTTATATGACTCTTCTTCATACATTAACACTTGGTAAAAAGCATTCATGGACAATTGTGAATGAACTAAAATATAAACATCACAACAAATATGAAAGGTTAAGTAAGGAAAAAAAATTACTCACAAAATTTGTGATCAACCTTTTTCTGTATTTTTGTCTAGTCCTATGTGTTGAAAGAGTCTCATTGTGTTTTATTCTTAGCAACAACCACACAATTAAAATTACTTTTTCATGTTTTTATCACAAGATCTATCACCTTTGTGCAAATCCTTTCACAAGGGCTTAGAAAAGTGTAACATGGAAGTGTTACCATTGTCACCTTAGCAATCACTTCCCTCGTTTTAGTGAAGGATGAAATCTAACACAAGGGAGGCTTCCCTAATAACCTGAATAAATCATGTAGCAATATGGGATCAAGTCTATGGCCTCCTGTGTTGGTTACTTAAACACAACACCACTAGATTAAGGTTTTCAATACAAGTATAAGGTGGTTCAATGAAGCAATTTCCAGTTTTGTATGTGTGAGGTATCTAAGACAATTGGTGATATCTAACAAGTCAAAATAGGTCAAGAAGGTACTCCAAACACTACAAATGAAAGAAAAAGCTGCAATTGTTGCAAAAATTGTGTAAAAGATGACAATATTCAACTATGTATCAAGTTAAAATGACAAGAATAAATCAACCCTTTAAACAAGTGAATATGTAATACAACTAAGGCTAAAATGCAAATTAAACTAGGGTTTTGCAAACGGGTACTTGTTCAAATATAAATGGCACATAATAGCCCTAATTAAAGCAAGATGTCAAGCCCTCGAGGGATGAAAACTCAATTAGCAATGTAATAAATGATAACAAGATACAGTTTGAGGATAAATTGCCAATTAAACCCTAGATGTCTAGCACAAATATGGCTGAAAATTGAAGAATAATTTCTATAAACTCTAATATAACCCTAGAACAACAAAAGAAAATGTAGATTTAGATTTAAGGACATAAAAAGGGAGATAAGACTAGTGCCTTTTATTCTCTTTGGGGTTATGAAGTCAAACTACAAACTTTCTTGAAGACAAGAATGAAACATGGACTTTGGATAAAACCCTAAGGTAATCCACTGCAAACCTTATAAGATTGTCATATAGAAAGACAACTAGGGTAGTCCACTATAAACCCTAGAAAATCATTCGATGTCCTTTAACGAGCTTTTAAGACAATATCAAAGGAAGGTAGTCCACTACAAACCTTCCAAGGGCTTACAAGATAATATATATGAAAGAAAAATACAAGGAAACATGTATTATCACCACTTTGATAAGCACATTCACAATTCATACATTCATAAATAAATCCACAAAGACTTAGAAAGAACACTTAGTAGGTAAATTAATGCTCATACATGAAACCCTAACCATGAAATCATCCATCAAACTTGATAAAGCATCCACACATCATCTCTCCAAGAATTTGTTGGAAGATTGGTTGTTGTCATTGATGTCAACCCTAGTCATTGGTTTTGGACCGTAAGATTGATGAAGATATTTATACATGAAGGAAAATGCACATGCAGATAAAACACCCATGGATGGATATTATACATCATGTTGTTTCCAGTGGTATGTGGAACGTCACATGGTTGAGGAGAAATGAGTTTTTGAAGATGACAAAGTGAATTGAAGAAGGAAGTACATGTAGGCCCTGAAGATAATTAAAGAAAAGAATTACAAAATAAGAAAGTGTCAGGTCAGCTCTAATGTTAAAAGGAAGTGACATAAATGGTATAAATAAATATCATTATACATTCATTTGATATAAAATTCGAATTTCAGAGGAAATCATAAGTAAAGAAGGCCAAATTTCAAGGGAGGATGAAGTCTTTTGGTGATGTGTTCTAAGTATCAACAATTGGTATCAGAGCAGGTTACCTTCAGTACAGTTTAACCACTGAAAGGAAGATCCTAAGCAGAAATGTAAGACAACATTCCAAATGAGATTCCACCATTTGATGGAAGCAATTTTGAATACTGGAGTAATAGAATGGAAACTTACTTGAAAGCTCTTAGGGCGGATGTTTGGTTCTTAGTTGCTTCAAGATACAATCCTTTAAAGAAACCAAAGGTTGCAACTGGAAGGAAGAAAAAGGGAATAACAAATTGACAATAGATACCATCTGGATGGATTGTGGTCAGTGAAATCAAGGTGGGATCATGTGCATCAACAAAAGAGACTGGGACAAGCTACAAGACCTTTATGCAAGGGAAGAAGCAAAGAAGAAGAAGAAGTTGGAAACAGAATATTCAACATCTCATATTTCCAATGAAACAATAGATGTAAGTTCTTTTGCTTTAATTGTGAGAAGAGTAGGACATGTTGAATTTGAATTTCCTCATCCGAGTTAGAAAGAGATGACAATGAGTAGAAGAAACCATGAAGTAGAAATGATTCAACAGAGGTAGAGAATCTTAAAAATTGAGCATGTTGAGATTGAAATAGCAAGCTCAAAGACAGTAGAAACTAAGAAGTGGTGGGTAGTTATGAAAGATAATTGTAAGCAAGAAACAGTTAGAGACTTTCCAAAACTAGAGAAAACATTTCCTGAAACTCTACTAGAAGCAAGAAGAATAATAAAAGTAAAAGAATGTCCAAATGGTAGAAGAAGAAGATTGTGACTTGAACAAGAGTTTATTCTCATTGAGGAATGGCTTAAGGAAACTCTCAAGTGCCAAAGATTATACTTGTATGAATGGGGTGAAACTTCATACAAAGAAGATGCAAATACCAACAAGTGTTGATTAAAGGTTGTGGTTGTCATTGATGTCAACCCTTGAAGAAGCCATGCTTCGGGTTTGGGTAATGGACTCGATATTGTTTGATGTAATATGACTCATTATTGTTTGTGCATGGTTGATAAGAAGTAAGAAATATGGATGAATGAACTCCAAAGTGGTCCCCTTATGGGTAGAAAGCCCTCCTGAAGATGCTATTGGAGTAAAGAGCAGCTACATGCTTAATTGTGGAATAATAATAAGATGAAGAGAAGTGAATTTAATAGGGAAAATATCTAGATGGATGTATTTTTTAATGTCATTTCAGGTGGTATGTAGGCGTCCTGGAGCCTCTCCACCGGTTAGAAGTTATGGCCATGAGAAGTTGGAAACCGGGTTTTGGGTAATGTACCCAAGTTTGTTTGATGGGTAATGGTATGAGTTATGATATATTTTCAGATAATAATATTCTACATGGATAGTACATGTCATGTATTACCATTTCGATTGAGTATAATAGAAGCGTCACATAACTCTCCTCAACTGTTTGAGGAGTTATGACATACAGTTGGAGGACCTCAAGTGTCATCTAGAAACTAAAAAGGTCAGAAGTAGTCAAAGTGGTTTAAGAGTTTTAAAAAGGTAAATATTAAAAGTGAAGTGATGAGTGTATTATAATTCAAAGTGAAGATACAAAATAAATTATTTCAATATGGAATTTCTAATGGAGAAATTAAGTGGACCCAACCCTAGGTAAAGGAAAAGTGGGCCAAGTGACCTAGAGATGTTTTTAAAGAGCTACTTGGAGAGTATAAATAAAGAGGAGGGCTCATTTGGAATCACACTTGAGCATATTGAATATCTATGTCTAAAGGTAGCAGGACTAGTGATTAAAGGTGAGGAAAGAAAACAATGCTGAAATGCAGGGGAAGATAAATTGACTGGTGCTTTCTAGGTATGTTATTCTGATTAATCTCACCATTTTACATTTGTAATTTTTTTCTTTATATAATGATTCAAACCATAAAATTACTGGCCCCAAGTGAGAGAAGCACTATCCAGTATTGTGGTAAAAATTTAGCTTGCTTGGTCTGTGTAGTTTGAGATTACTCCAGGGTGAAGGACATGGCCAGTCCACAGAAGCACAATTAAAATCGAGGTGTTTGGGTAAAAACATCACATAACTAACTGCAACAGTCAAATTCATTGAGACCAAATGTGGTTAGAGATTTACAATATGTATTTTAGTAGTTTCATATCAATTCATCAAATCTTTTATGGGAGCATAGAAGGTTCTCTCCTAGAATAGCAGGGTAATAGAATTATACCATTTTTAACTATAACTCCCCTTTACTGAGAGGTTCCCGTGGGAAACTTGGAGAAGATTACATAAAAAACCTGTGAAAATTGTGTATCATTTCAGATATTTATACATTACAAGTTCAAAGTTGCTTGATTGAATTCGAATTAGGGTTGTTGACTAATCCAAAACTAGTCTTGTGAGACTAAAGAAAAGTTTGAAAATGCTAGTCTCTTGTTGTTACCTGAGAGTCCTGGAAGGTTTCGCGAGGGAATGTGATTATACACAGAGTGCATTCTGAGAGCTACAAAATCAATTTGGATGAAATTAGAAAATAGGGAGCTTTAAGTTCAGGGTACATGTTGGTAGGCACTGGTTGGAATAATAAAACTAGTTGATGAGTTGGCACTACATGGCAGGTGTATAGTTGATGATGTTACAATTTTATATTGTTGATAGTTGGCTTATGATTTATATATACTTAGTACATGCTTTGAAGATTTTACTTGTTTATAGTAGAGTTGTACATGATTGGTGCATGGTTGGATGCACTTGTTTATGTCTGAGGTTGATTGAGTTGGTGCATGGTTGGTACTGTTTACATATGTCTGAGGTGATTCTGAGGTTGAGATGCAGGTTGAGTGCAGTTCAAATTGTGAATACAGGTTTCACGATTAGGTACCTCTAGTGATAGTGTATTGATGGTTCCATCTGTTCTACTTCTATGGTGGGAATTGGTAGGGCCCGAGGCAAAAGGACAGGAGTGGAATTTACAGCACTGCCAGGTTGTGGGAGGGAATACTTGGGGAAGTTCTTAGCCCTCCTTACAGTTTGTAGCAGAAGGAGGTGGGGGAATTGGAACCCTTGGGTTGTAGCCTGTGAAACTGGGGGGTTGGAGCCTCCTTCAACTAGAAAACAAAAAGGAAGTTGAGATTGCTTCCAATAAAGATGTAATTCTTCAAGATATAAGAAAAAACATTCGTGGTTTTCTCGATTTGGGTTTCCATTAAAAATTATACTTGTGTATATAATATGATTGTTCATTTGTTCATTGATTATTTACTTCTTGATTGTGGATGATAATGCTTCATTGTTACATAGCAGATTATATATGGTTAAAAGAGTTAAATTGCTCTAATGATGAGATTCACCCCCCTCTTAGTAATCCAACAATTGGTATGTCGAGGAGCAAGGTTCCTTAGGAAGCAGTTTGCTCTTGGAAGAGATCATGGATTCTCCGAATGGAGTACCAATGTTTAATAGTTGGGATGGTTTTAAGTATGAAGGATGTGGAGCAGGCAGAAGGATGGAAATATTTCCTGAGGCAGGGGACATTATATTTCCCCAGCTATCAGTTATTCACGAGGACAGAAATGGTTCAAAAAGGGGAAGCACAACCAAAGAAGAAATTGAGAAAGAATAACAAAATAACAATGGATTTCATCACGGGAAGGATTACACTAAAGCAGTAGAAAAAGGTTGGTAAATGTTCATCATTGAGGACTTTCAGGACACAGGACTGTGCTTTGTGGGAGTTCAAAGGCATAGAGAGATGCTGATAGAACAGAGAAGGTAACATGTGAGACAGGGTTGGGAGGAGAAGTATGATAAAGTAGAATTTGATTACAAAAAGAAAAAATTGATGAGTGCAATTAAAATATCTAAGGAAAGAAAGAAGAAAACAAGTCATCAGAAAAATTGATGAAGCAAAGAAAAAGTGTTCAAGGTTACAGAAAATGATCACAAGTAGGTCATAAAGAATTTAAGAACTCAACTAGAAGAGCCCGAGGAAAATTGAAGAAACTCTAGAATATCAAAAGAAATTTTGAAATAACATACTTTAAAAGGAAGGCCTTGAAAAGAGAAAAAAGATATTGATGGATCATCTCAGGAAGAACCGATGATTTAAACCAACTTGAGGAAGGATTTGAGTCCAAGAAAGAGAGAAGAATGGAAAGAAGAAATAATTGCATTGAAAATCCAACAGAAGAAACCAAAGAGCAGAAAGAGGTCATGAGTCTCATATAATGAAGAAAGAAAAGAAAGAAAGGGTTGAGAATCTTGAAGAAGAAGTTGTCACACTAAGAGTCAAAATGGAAACAAACTCCAACAAAAGAAGGAGAGTTGAAGAGATAGTAACATCCACATCAGTTGTAGAATGAAGAGAAGCACTCTATGTTTCTAGAAAAGAAGAATAGAAAATAGAAAGAGTTATGCAAAGACGGCACTCAAAGGAAGGGAATCGTCAGCTTGAAGAATCTAAGAAAACTTGAAGATACATGCGTCGAATACCATCCATGTTCAAATACAAAAAAGCTTGATCATGATCATGATGGAGTCAAAAGAAAAATTGAAGGACCTAAAAGCCAAAGAAGATCATTCACTCAGGTATGAAAATTTATTTTATAGTCATTGTTTTTATTGTACTAACTGGGGACATAAGGTTGCAGATTCTTGCGGGGATTATAGAAGAAATGTTCAAAAGCGAGGCCAGGTACTTTATGTGGTGCAGTAACGTGAGTGTTACAAATACCATAATTATAGGACTGCTTGAGTGATTGCTTAGAAGCATGATACGATACCATGAAGAGAATACTAATATGCCGGTCATAAGAGATATGGATTAAGAAAAGCAGGAAAACGGTGAACAAGACCCGGTACGAGCTCACAATATTAATGATAAAGAAGCGAGATGAAAAAAATTTGAGAGAAAAGGAAATATGTTGAATCTGCAGAAAGGTTTGGAAAATAGCGAAAAGGGCAATAAATAAGGAAGGAGTTCAAGAGATTGTACTTTCCGGAACATTGTAGTGAAGATGAATCCCGCAGATAGAAAGAAAGAAATCAGAGCTAAGAGAGATAATGAATCTACCAATAAAGATGATGATGATAGATATACCAATGAAGATGGTGATGAATACATGAGAACAAAGGTATTGAGCCATCAAGCAAATACTACCAAGTAATATTAATATTAGACAAGGTGAGTCTATGCAATAGTTATGACAGACCAAATAACCATCCCTCAAGCATCTTGCAGAGTTTGAAAAGAAATATCCATAGCAGTCAGTTAGAAAAAGTATAGTTTGATAGTATAATGATAAATGGGTTAAACGTATGAATGATTCATGAAGTAGAGAGGAGTCTTGGGTAGGTATGAATGAGAGATGGAATTTGTGAAAGAGAACTTGGGTTTTAAATAGATATGATAGTGGAACGAGGAGCATGGATTCATAGATTGGTTGGAAGAGTGGTTCAAAGAAAAAGGAATATTATAAATGGATGATAGTTACACAAGAAATGACTCAAACAATACTAATGGATTACAAAATAGACCCGGTGTTTTTTGGACACAAGTAGTGCATACATTAGTTCACATTCAAAGCAATTGATGCTGAAGCAAGCAACTTGTCAAAAACCCCCTCTGAGCTATGGAAAGGAATACGACAAATGTGAAGCACTTAGTTTTTGGAAACAATCTCTTCCACATCAAAAGAGAAGATGGAAGAAGTGGAAAGTTTGACTCTCGTGCCGGAACAAAGGGAATACTTGTTAAGGTTTACACTCAAGTACAAAGGAAACATACAGAATGTTACAATCTAAGATTAAACAAAGGTGTGGAAAGCATCAACCGTGGGGAGAATTGATGAAACAACAGGACCATTATCAAAGAAAGAAGAAAACAATCCAATGGAACAACTTTTTGAAGAAGTAGAAGAAGAAGAGGCATATAGGTTCTTGACTATTGTCAAGAACCTATTTGCCTCTTTGAAAGTGATAGAAGAAGAAGAGAATGTTCATCAAGTGCCTCCAAAGGAACCTAGTAGATGAGTACAAAAGAGTCATCCTTTGGATCCAGGAATTATTAGGAACAAAGAGATCTCTTGGAGTTGAACCAAGAAGAAGAATCCATTCCTTGGAAAAAGGCACCTAGCACTCTTATCTACAATTGAAGTAAAATAACAAAGGATGAATTTTGGAATAGACCATGGATGAAGGTGGATCAAATAGAGAAAAAATGACGCAGAGGTGGTTCCAAGACCAAAGAATAAAATGTGTTCGACACAAAATGGGTTTTCGGAAATAAATTAAATGAAGATGGACGTATTTTATGAGGAACAAAGCTAGATTAGTATGTAACCGATATGTACGAGATTGAAGGGAATCTGATTTTGAGACATTTTCCCGATTACTGTGAGAATGGGAAACAATCTTTCTTTTAACCCTATGCATGCTCCAAAAATGTTAAGTATATCATATGGACATAAAATCATCTTTTACGAATGGGAAACTTGAAGAAGAAAACTACATTGAACAACCAGAAGGATTTCAATTGTGAGAGAACACAAATTATGTGTGTAAATTAAAGAAAGGCCTTGTATGAATTAAGCTTGAGGCTCCCTGACATGAGTACTCCGAGGCTGAATGAAAATCTCTGATGCAAGGAAGGGAGTTGAGAAAAGGAAGCACGGATAACAACCTCTACATCAAAGGTAACTCAAGATAGTATGTACATTAATTTGCAAGAGTTTATGTTGATGATATTTTTAGTGAAGTGATGATGTGAGTTAAGCGAAATTTACAAAAGGCAATAATAGAATAATTTGAAATACTCGTTACTTGGAGAACTATCCTTATTCACGGGACTTGAGATATGTCAAAGCAACCAAAGAACATTTCTCAAACCAAGTATATCGATGCTAAAGAGGTTGAATGGAAGATTACAAACCCGGTGATCCTCCCATGCGAACCCGATTTACAGAGTGAAGATGATGATTCAAAGTCTCTGGTCGAGGAGGTATCTGAGGTCAATGATTGGAAGCCTACTATGTGACAACATCCAAACCCGGATAATGTAGGAAGTTGGATATGTACGATTTCAACACGCAAGGAATCACATGTATTAGCGGTAAAGAGGATCTTCGGATATCTCAAGGAACATAGAGTTTGGATTATGGTATCCAAAGAAAATATCTATCACTTATTGCCTACCGCAGTCTGATTGGTGAGGTTATTGATGACTACTTGAAGCACCCGATTGGGTAGCGTTCACTAGGTAGGTATCATGGCTAAGCAGAAACAATCATCAATATCTCTATCTAGTAGAGAGTATATTGCGGCAACAACATGTTGTACACATGTTCTTTGGATAAAACAAAATTTGACATATATACATGTTGAGTATGATGAGCCCATTCGATATATTGTGATAATATAAGTGCCATCCATATCTAAAAGAAACCGGTGATGCACTCCAAGGCGAAGCACATTTCCAATCAAGTATCACTTTCTACGGGAGCGAGGTTGGAGAAAAGAACATCATAGTTGAGTATGTAGGCACACAAAGAACATGTGGCGGACATATTTACAACCACTTCCGCAGGGGAAGCCTTTGAATATCTTAATGAACTTGGAGTTATTTCTGCACCAAAATGAATGCTTTGAATGCTATCTTATATTTCTTAGATGTACGAGGAAGCACCATAAGAGGATAATTTTACATCCAGGGAGGATGGAAAGATAACTCTGCCATTGATGACAAAGGGGGAGAATTGCTCAGAATCACGGGAGGAAGAGGTTCCCGGTGATTTGCTCGGTCGAGAAGGGCGAGCATATTTCCGAGGGAAAAGGCCCCCCCTTCAGAATCACGAGAGGAGACAAAGAGCATGGTTCAGGGGAGCATGAGTGATATAATTTGAGTACGCCAGTGTTGCCATCAATGCAAAGGGGGAATTGTTGATTAAGGTTGGTTGTCATTGTCCGTACAAGAGTTTGGGTAATGAACCCTAATGTGTTTGATCATAAATATGACTCATTATTGTTTTGTCATGGTTGATAAAGTAAATGGATAAACTCCAAAAGTGGTCCCCTTATGGTGTAGAAAGCCCTCATGCTGTGGAGTAAAGAAAACATACTTAATTGTGGAATAATGAGATGAGAAGTAAATATGCCTGCCTGAACAATGAAAATATACAGCAGATGGATGAGGTGCTTGTCATGCCATTTCCGTTGGTATGTGGAGCGTCTCCTATAATTCCCTCATGGTTACAGAGTTATGGTCATGAGAAGTTGGAGAACCTAGGTTTGGGTAATGGACCAAAAGTTTTTGATGGGTGTTAACAATGAGTTATGTGCTATATTTTAGGATATCTATTCTATATGGATAGTACATGTCATTCCATTTAAAAGTGGTATGTATAGCGTCCATAACTCCTCTCATGGTTTGAGAGTACTTAATGTAAGTTGGAGGACCTCATATGTCCTCTAGAAGCCCCAAAAGGTCCAAAGTAGTCAAAGTGGTTCCCAAGAGTTTTAAAATTAAATAATAAAGTGAAATTGAGTTATTATAATTCCAAAGTGAATACAAAATAAATTATTTCAATAATAAATTTAATGGAAATTAGAGAAGTGGGTAACCCTAAAATAGGGAAAGTGGGCCAGAGTGACCTAGAATGTTTTTAAGGAAGCTACTTGGGGAGTATAAATGAGATGCAAGGCTCTCTCGGGTTGAATCAGAGCTTGAGAGGTGGATATCTATATGTTATTAGAGGCCTTCCAAGGATATCAAGCCGAGATTAAGTGGAAGGTGAAAGAGGAAAGCAGGGCAGAGAAATGCAGGAAGGATAAATTATTTTTGATGGTGCTTTCTAAAAGAATTTATCTGAGGTTCATCTCACCATTTTCACTACAATTTTTTTTTCTATAATGATTCAAAGCTTGTGTGAAATTTCCTATGCAAGAGATAAAAACATATCAAGTATCTATGGTAAAAATTAATCTTGTGGTTCATTATATTTTTTGAGTTACTCATAGGTAGAAAATAGGGTTTATGGCAGTCCATGAAACTAGTCAAAATCGGGTGTTTGGGGTAAAAACATCCTTAACTATATGAGATCAAATTGATTGGGACCAAATGTTGGTTAGGGTATAGTATGCAGTAGTATGTTGTGTATTATTTTAGGATAATTTAAAATATAACATTTTGTGTGACGCAGCTCTAGAATAAGCGAGGTGTAGTGTGCCATTTTTTGCTATAACTCCTTTTCGAGGTTCAAGTAGTGACACTTGGAGGGAATTGCATAAAACTTACTAAAAAAGAACATTGTGTATTATCAGTTTTTATATCTTTTTATACATTACCGGTTCAAAATTATGATTACTTCAAGTGGGGTTTGTTGACTAATCCAAAACTAGTCTTGTGAGACTAAAGAAAGTTTGATATGAAATGATAGTCTCTTGTTGTTAAGAAGTTAAGGAAGGTATGTGATCATATACCATAGGTCTATTCTGAGGAGCTACAAATCAGATTTGGATATTGAAATTGATGAGGGAGAACTTTGGTGTAGGGGTACATGTTGAGTACATGGTTGAGATAAAACATAGTTGATGAGTTAGCACATACGCAGAGGTGTATAGTTGATGATGTTAATTTTATGTCGATGGAAGTAGTTGACACATGATTGGTATATACTTGGTACATGGTTGGATGCGGCTTGTTTATGGTACAGGTGATTACAGTTGGTGCATGGTTGGATGCACTTGTTTATAGTACAAGTTGATTCTGAGGTTGGTGCATGGTTGATGCATTTGTTTATGGGCGATACAGGTTGATTGAAGGTTGGTGCATGGTTGATGCACTTGTTTATGGTCTGAGGGTGATTGAGGAATTTGAGAAGTCTGAGTTGATGCATGGATTTGATGCATGGTTCAAATTGTGGTACAAGTTTACAGCGGTATATCTCAGTGATAGTGTGTGTGATGGTTCCATCATTCTACCAAACTATTGTGGAGGCAAGGGCGAGGTGGTTGGGCAAGGTCATTTGTTATACTTGAAAAGATTTACGGACATAAGGCAATTGGTTGCAGAATCAATGAAAGGAAGATGTACGCAAGAAACATGAATGGTTCAAACATAAGATATGGAAATAATCATGGATTTGTCAGCATAAGTTCAATTCATTTTACCCATTGATGGACAAAACTATTGTAATAAATGCAATTATCTTGGTCACGAAGCATGAGATTTATAGATATATGAATGAAGATGTCCCCTATGCCAATACGGTATACAAAGGAAGATTCCAAACAATGAAGATTATTGAATAGCATTAACCCATTTGAATAATGTAAAGAAAGAAGATATAGATAATTTTGCATAGGCGATTGGATGTTCTTAAGCACTATTGGGATCAAGACAAATTCATGGAAGCAGGAAAGAATTGCTTAATGTTGCATTTGGAGATGAATCATACTATAAAAATACTTGGAAGATTAGTAGAGCTTGGAAGAAAAAATCTAAAAACAAACGAAAATGTTCTATTGGTGGAAGACTTGAAGCAAAATCTACTCAATGTTAGTAAAGCGATCAAAGGTATACACTCTTACGTTTGATTCGAGAAAATGTAAAATCAGAGAAAATAACTTTCTAGCGGAAGATTGGTTGCAGAGAAAATAACTCAGGAAGATTGGTTGCAACTGCAACAAGAAGACCAAACAACATATACATCCTAGACATGAAGAAGAGAGAGAAGACAAAAGCCACACAAAAGGATTCCAAGGAAGAAAAAGTCCCAAAGACCAAAAATAAGGATGAAGTATTATTGAGTGCCACATGTTCAATGGGAGAATCCCTAAAGAAGGAGGTTAGCTTTTGCAATTAAACTCAGGGGGAGAAGCCCTACCCTTTGCCATTGATGTCAAAGGGGGAGAGAAATTGGGATCACGATGATAGGGGGAGCATGAGTGTTGCCATCAATGACAAAGGGGGAGATTGTTGGAATATTGGTTGTTGTCATTGATGTCAACCCTAGTCATTGGTTTTGGACCACAAGATTGATGAAGGTATTTGTACATGAAGGAAAATGCACATGCAGATAAAACACCCATGGATGGATAGTATACATCATGTTGTTGCCAGTGGTATGTGGAATGTCACATGGTTCCTCATGGTTGAGGAGAAATGAATTTTTGAATATGACAAAGTGAATTGAAGAAGGAAGTACATGTAGGCCCTGAAGATAATTAAAGAAAATAATTACAAAATAAGAAAGTGTTAGGTCAACCCTAATGTTAAAAGGAAGTGACATAAATGGTATAAATAAATATCATTATACATTCATTTGATATAAATTCGAATTTCAGAGGAAATCAGAAGTAAAGAAGGTCGAATTTCAAGGGAGGATGAAGTCTTTTGGTGATGTGTTCTAAGTATCAACATAAGTCACTTGAGTTATTCATCCATAGGAAAAAGAGGAAAAAAGAAGAGACAAGTAGTAGTAATCCTCCACAAGTAGTAATGATTATACAAATGAGGGACCACTTTCTCTATTTATATGAGGAAACCAATCACTTCACCTCGATGAGATAATATCCACCTAAAAGCCCCTAAAAACATAAGAAATCCATGATACAACGTAGATAGGTCTAGGTTGACCCCCAAAACTACCTCTAAAATAAATATACAATGAAAAACATGAAAATGTTCTTCATAAATGCCACACATGTGAGTGTAAAGGGCTCATGAAGGGTGACGTCATGTCCAAATGGGGTGTAAATGCTCCAAAAGTCACGTCTCTCCCCAAAAGGTGCAATGTATCGTCAAAAGGCGCTCCTCCTCGTCAAAAAGGTCACATCTCCTCATAAAAAAAGGTGCCAACTCATCATATGATGTGATAAGTCGGCTCGAGCAAGTGTCACATCATCATTGAGTACAATGTCCCATCACATGTGCAACATTCTCAAGCTAGGGAATGATGTCAATAGGAGAAAGGGCCCCATGACCTCTCCTAAGAGGTGTACCATCATCATCACATCCCACATCATCAAACCAAGCCTCAATGTCCTTGAGGCGGGTGCAATGTCATCAAGGGTATCCATTTCATATCCAAGTGACATTTCAAGCTCATAGGTACAATTTCCTAGCTCCAAGGTGCAACATCCATGGTTCAGGGGGTGATGGAGGGTGTCAAGAGGTATGTCAAGTCATCATACGGTCTAACTCTCATCATTAAGGATCCAACATCCTCCAAATGGTGTCTAGCGTCCTCCATCAAGTGTGGGAGAAGCATCGTCAATGTCCTCTAAAGGACCATGTGTCGGTGTGCATCACCATCAAGCATGGGCTCAAAGAATCAAGTGAGACCAACCATCATGGACAAAAGAGTCATCATAACACAGAAAACAAGTCACATTTTAATGTAAAAGCCACAGAAGTAATTCACATTAGGCATCTTCTTCAAACTTCACACTAGGTTATGACTTTATGCAATTTGCCAAGTTTAAGTATGGGAGGACAATCGATACCCAAGTAGAGGAGCATTTCCCGAGAAACCCATCAAAGTGTAAGTGTGAGTATGGTATGACCCTTACTTCATGGTCATGGTGTCATTTGCATGCATGGCAACATGTGATGTTCATATCCATGATCACCTTTGTAGAGGAAGCGCTTAATGCATTGAGTTACCCTTTCGTCGACACAGTTGCATTTCACCCTTGTCTTGCCTTTTGACATTCACTAATTTTCTTTGCAAGACCCTTTCTTTAGGTTTATGCATTTTGTTGCATTAGGGGTCATGATATTTGATTAAGTCCTTTCTTTAGATATGCATTAATTACATTAGGACTTGTGGTGATGGCCTCATAGTAAGGGGGTAAATCTCAAGGTTACTTGGATTTTGATTTATCATTTAGATCCCTTTATTTTTGTTTCGAATTTTGAATTTATAACATGCTCTTTCCATTCTTTTGCATCTGCATCAACCTTGGGCATTTGATCCCTTTCTTCTCATAGGAGAATGATGTACAAACCTTTGTGGGATACATGTAAGGTCCAATCCTAAAATATAGGACAATGAAAGTAAAACAGATGGAAAGTATTAAGTACGTAAGGGAATGGGTACGTGACCCTTATCAAGGCCTCTTAGTAGCACCCATTTTCCCTAAGAGTGACAACACTTGACTAGAATAAATATGATGGTCACCAAGGTGAAACAAGGGAAAAACCATAACTTCTAAGCATCATGATTCATTATATGACTTCAACCCATGATCCTTACCTAAATTCCCAATACATTAAATGAAACACTTCATGTGAAACAATTACTATTGCACCTCATGTGTGTTGGACCACCATCGTCGGATGAGTATGTTGATCAAGTGAATGAGCTGAGCAATGATGAGTAAGAGGCATATGAGGAGTTGTTGTCTATGGAGAATGTTGGTCATCATCTCTAGGACCACTATCTATGATGTGGATCACGGAGAATGATCTCCTCTAGTTACCCCTAGGTGAGAGGTGGTAACACATGTGATAATCAAACTCTATGATTACACATAAAAACAATAATGATTACATACATTTGATGCACGTTGTTGTTTTTTTTTCCAAAGAAAAAAGTTTGTAGTTTATTAAGATAAACAAAATTGGTTAAGCCTCGTCCTCCATTTGCTTTTGGAAGGGCTAGTTTTTTCCATGAAGCCATGATAAACCCCCACGATCTACAGACATATAAATATGTAGCATAGCCTTTTAGTTACTTTGAAAACTTCTGTGGGGATCCATGCCATTGACATCAAGAATATAGGAATTTCTTTCGGGACAGTCTTGACCA
The DNA here is from genome assembly GCA_010110895.2 of Picea sitchensis. Lineage (NCBI taxonomy): Eukaryota > Viridiplantae > Streptophyta > Pinopsida > Pinales > Pinaceae > Picea > Picea sitchensis. Next base: position 29,101 of record SNQJ01S0047637.1, read on the forward strand.
ACACCAAGTGTCTTCCTCGAGAAATCCACCTATTACACCATGTATTTATTTTATTTTCCACCTTAGTTGTTAACCATTTCAACGCTCTTTTTTTATTCATGCATGGCCTCAAATGGAACCCCAAGTACTTTAGCCTCGTGTCAAGGTCAATTAATCTGAAAGGAAGCATTTATGAAAGATAGTTCCTTTCTCGCTCATGTATACCCCACAATGAAAATGTTGAATTTTCTAAACTTATTTTCATTCTCATTTCCCTGTAGAATAAGCCCACGATGTCTTTAAACTCCTCAATGAACCTTCTATATCCCTCACATAACATAAGAATGTCATCAACACAAAGTAAATGAGTGATATTACAAGATTATCAAATTATTACTCCTTTAAAAATACGATTTTCTATAGCCTCCTTTAACATCATGCTCAAGCCCTTGACAATTAAAAGGAAAATGAGTGAGGATAAGGGGAATCCCTATCTTAGGTCTCTTCCTAGACCGAAGAAGGGATAATTTGCCCCATTAATTAGAAGAACAGTAGATGCAGAGGTAATGGAATTCATAACCCATGCAACAAACTAATGATTGAAACCTAGATGAATAAGAATACGTTTGAGATATAATAAGCTTACTCTATCATATGCTTTAGAGAGGTCCACTTTGGCCACCATTTATTTTTGTTTCATGAATTTGATTGAGTGGAGTCCTTCTTGTGCAATCCCTGTAGCCTCATGTATTTGTCTTCCTTCTAAAAACCTAAATTGTTTCATTAGAAATTTGCTTTGACGGGACCCTTTTCAAACTTCTTACTATTACCTTGGAAATGATTTTGTAGATACAATTGCATAAAGAGATTGGTGTAAATTTGTCAAAGGTTGTTGGATTATATTTCTTTGGGATCAACACAAGAAAAGTTGTATTGAAAGCTCCAAGCATTTTCCCTATTTTTCTAGTTGCCTCTGTCACCCCTCACTTTGCACAAGGGTAATCCCAATGATTTTCTTCACTACCGTAGTGATTTTCATCACTAAGAGCCTCATACAATTGGTGTAGTTATTGGTTTCATGGACATTGACGAAGGATTTGATGGCATATTGGTCGATCAATGATTCAATGTCCAATTATGCATAGTCCTTTTTTGGATCCCCTCAGGGCTTGAACATGGCATTATCCTCATTCGGTTGTTTGAGCACTCTCATGGTTCCCAAGGAAGTTCACATTTATCAAGGTAGTTCATGGTTCCCAAGGAAGTTCACATTTATCAAGGTAGTTCACGGTTCCCAAGGCATTGGTAAAAAATGTTTTGAGCTAATATTTATGTACAAGGGATTCTCATGCCATGCCATGTTCCAATTTTTTAGATCTCACCTCATTCACTCATTTTGAGGCATATATCACCTCAATTAAGGGGGCATCCACCTTAGAGGATGTATTTTCAGTCATGAGAGGTTGTTGTTGAAACATATGGTCTCATTTGACCCTCCCTTGACTTAGGGGGACATTAACATTATTTAAGGATGATTATTTGACCTTGGAGACATCACATATGACATATTTGGAGTTGATTTGTAAGGGCCACCTTCTTTTTGAAGGGATTTATTCATGATATATGGGAACATTCACCTCGAAGACCACAATCCCATGTTGGAGGAACCCTAAGAGGGTTCACTTGCATGCCTTGAGGAAAACTTTGACTTTACAACCCACATGCATGACTTTGGAGCTGATTTGGAGGGGCCACCCCATCTTTGAAGGGATTTATTCATGATTTGGAGGAACATTTTATATTAGAAGGAACATGCCCACATTTATAGGAGACCTAAAGGGGTTTAATGTCATAATTCAAAGAATTAGTTTAGGATCACCACTTTGGGAGCTTTTGGAGGCTAGACATTGCACCTTAGAGCCACATTCTTCCTTGTTTATTGGTGATGTCCCTCTCTTGGGTATTATCTCACATTGATAAGTGTACATGTGGCTTGACCACCCCATGTTTATCGTATTTTGACTAAACAGTTGCGGGAAAATTGCATTTTACGTTTTCTTTAACCTAGATCTAAGGATCTCACATGAGAAAATCTTATTTTAATGTGGAGGAAAATGTGCATCACTCTATATAAATAGATGCACTTCCTCATTTGTACTTGTGGTTGGATTTTTGGATCTCTCACTCCTTGGAGCTTAATTGACATGCATTTCTTGGAGAATATGGTTGTGTAAAGGATTCTTCTTTGTGGATGATTGTTGTCAATTCTCAAGGCTTCTCTATCTTGGTTATTATTTGGTGCAAAAGGATTATTGATCAAACGCTCAAGATTGATCCATTTGAAGGTTAAGTCTACCACTTGGAAGGAAGATGTTCTAGGAATTGTCCTTCCTTCTTCCTTTGTTGGTTTGGTGATTATTTAGTGCATTGTTTTACTTTTCCTTTTGGTTCCTCGGCAAGAAGTATTAAGTAAATTCATCAAATCATAGTTGATTTTTTTGGTGAAGGTTTTTCCATAAAGGTTCCCTTCTTGTAGACCTTGATATTCATTGTTGATCTTGATTGGGTGAGGGATTACTCTTCCTCTTGGTTCCAATCTCAAAGCCCTAATCCTTGAAGGAAGTAAGGCAATTCTTAATAAGGTTTCTTCTTTACCTCACAAGCCATTTGATTCACCTTAATTCCATTTCCCTTGTTGGATTTGACACCAATATTTACTTCCTTCACTTATTTCAAAACCCTACAACTCTATTTTACTAAGGCTACTTTCAACTTTCCATTGTGCCTCATTGTTTGGTCTTAGTAATCCTATTAGGGATACCCACCTTGAGCTGGAGGAGAGTGATGGGTGTTCTATATGCACTWAAAAGACACTAAAAACCCTTAATTAAATTGTCAACCTGGGGTAAGTAAACTTAGAGTTGTAGCAAAATATATGCCAAAGGTAGAAGGGYTGATAATAGTATAATCTAACTAAGGAAGTGGCTATCTAAGGCTAATCTATTCAAGCAAAGCTATTTAATGAGCAAACCCTACTAAGCAACTTTAAACTATGTAACCTAAGTACTTTTGGACCAAGGATCGATGGATAGTTCTAGAAAAACAAGTGAAAACCCTATTTAAAGCAAACTGGTTCCTAACAATAAGCAATAAGCAAAAGCAAACTATTTAAGCATAACAATAAGTAAATAACAAAAGCAATCTACTTTAACTTGCCAACCTAAATTCAATGAGCAACTACCCTATGAAAGAAAATAAATAAACAAGCCAACAACTATTTTATTAAAGCAAGTAAACAAGTAAGCAAAACAACTAACTAACCTATTAAAGCAAGTAAACAAGTAAACAAGTAAGCAAAGCAACTAGCTAATCTATTCAAGCAAGTAAACAACTAACTACTCTAAGATAAGTTCTACTACAAGTAAACTAATTAAGACTTCTCATTGAACAACTATCTAACCTAAGAGGCAAGTGAACTATGTTCTTAATTCAAACTTCAAAACTATTTCTAATTCATAAAATGAAATCTATTTAATTGAAAGCAAGAGAAATTAACAACTAGTCTTGAACCTATGATAAGCAAGCTACTATCTAATCTATCAAAGCAAATACTATCTATCCTATAACAACAATAAAACTATCTACGAAAGCAAGAAACTATCATACATTAATCATCAACAGTATAACGAGACTATGCTAATAAACTCAATTGCAATCTATACTAATGAAGCAATTTCATACTACACTAAACTCAATAATTAACTACAACTTGAAATTGCAACCTAAATCTAAGCAAGAAATTGCATAACATAAACTAAACTAGCTCTATCTTAACAATTCAAATTGCAAGAAAAGGAAATGCTCATAAACATAAATTAAACACTATTCTAGCATATGACAAGTAATGAAATAAGTAAACTAGTTAACAACTAGATAAGCAAAGACTAAATAGAATTTGAATAAGCAATTTGCAAATAAAAACTAACACTATCACTATCCATCCACCGAAACCCTGTCAAAGAAAGCATGAATTAAATTTATGTCCTAAAACTCTATTTTAACTTCTATTTCAACATGAAGAAAGTCTATTCTACCATCTAACTACACACGGGGTTAGTGTCTAAATCCGCAAGCTTGCTTCTACTAACTAATAACTCATTGCATACTAACAAAACTCCTCATAATAATCTGCAAAAACTAAGTTAAACCAATTAAATCACAAACAACAAATTAAATAACAAAGAAGTAAAATATCATTTCATGTACAGGAAATAAAATAAAAATGCATCTACACTATCGAATTCACAAATAAACTCATAAGATAGTTACTAGACTGTTGGTGACCCCCCAATAGTCGTGGTTACTCTTCAAAGGCACACCACGAACTTCAACACAACGATTTCACCATTAAAACTAAAAACACAGGTTTTACACAGTATGGCAAAACAGAGCCAAAATCATATTTGCCTCTAACACACTACTTCTTAGCTATTGTATGACCACCACAGTGGTATTTATAATATTTACAGACCAAGTGGTTGACCATTGGAGGGTCAAACCACTTCTAAAAATACCAAATTACATTAATGGTGCCCTAACTACCGAAATAGAGCGAGCCAATAATCACCCACCATAACAACCCAAAATCGAGTTGTCAAGAGTTCAGTAGCTAGAGGGGATAAGCACGATCAAAACCCATGTCTCTTATTCGCCCACTATTGGCCTCCAATGCCATAACCGCCAAATTGCCCACCGTGTTTGTGCAGGATGAGGTGCGGGACCGGGTACCAGATGCAGAATTGAAAACCACGAAATGCTCTTAACCCATTCAGAATTTCAGGAAACAGCTCGGCTAGGACCTAATTGGGCATATTACGCACAAAACCCATGTGCCTTAATTTTCAGATTCCACTTCATGCTTCCACAATTTAAGATTTAAGTTAGCTACCTGTAATAGTGCCGAATGGAGTACCGGAAGCAGAAACCTAATGCGATTTTGCCCTGTAACACCAAAAAACGTGAATTAGATTCTTGGAAACATAAAAACATAATGAATTATACTCAAGATCGACATAAAACACTAATTATGCATACCTAGTGTAGATCATAGCATTTTGGCACAAAATTCTTCAAAAAGCTTCTTCAAAAATGAAAACGCATATACACATTCGGCAAAAAGGATCTAATTAACGTCATAAAATCGATCATATCTCGGGCCCAACAGAGAGATGGCCTAAAATGAAAAGGATAAGTTGATAGTGGTGACTATCATAATAGTTTCCCCTTGAGTTGTACCTTGTGGATTATGGATTGTATCATTAAGTACAATTTGAGCAGAAACAACCTCAACCACCCTTCTTAGGTCTTCTCCTATAAAATCAAAACACCAAAGAAAGAATTCCAAGACGACCATCTCGCTTGGGACTTTTATCATTTTGGAAACTCTGAAGAGTCACAAGCAGTTCTTCTCTTCCTACTTCCTCCATCAAGTCTTGGTTGTCCTTAGCATTGACAAACCTTGGGAATGTATTTGAAAATTTTATTACCTCTACTATGGTGGCTCTAGAGTCCTCTTTGAAGAGAGATGAGAAGTATTCTACTCCTTCTATTGCTATGTCCTTGAAATTTATGGCCCATGTGCCATCTTCCCGTTCTATTTTCCAAACTGAATTGATGTTTTTCTTGCAGTTTGCATATCTATGAAAGTATTTGGTGCTGTCATATCCTCTGTGCAGCCATAATGCTTTCCTTTTGAGCCTCCCATCTTTGAGCACCAAATATGGATTTCCTTTTGAGCCTCAATCTGTTTTAATTCCAAAGAGGTTGGGAAGGAATTCGTTCAAAAATTTAGAGCTTTTGTTTTCACTATTTAAACCTAATGACCCAGAAATAAGATTTTCAATGGATTCCATTTTATCCAAAGTAGGAGACTTTGTGGACTTACCCAAAAGAAGTGAATTTTCCTTTCTAGCATTGAAAGCTTCCCTTATCGGGTCCTTGAGTGGAATTGTGTCTAAGGGTTTATATACCTCTACTGAAGTGTCTCCCTTAGGGCATTCCAAAGCCAAAATTTCCCCTTGATTCTCCATACACTTCAATTTTTTGTTCTTTCCCCTTAGGTCCTCCTTGCCATCTATTGAGATTGTTTTATATGTCCAAATATTTTTGTGAAAATTGAGGGAGAAATCAACTAATAAGTGTCCACGAACATGACATTGACCACACCTAAATGGAATTTCCTCATAATCTATATTAAGGTGAAAAGGGATTGAACTACTCCATATAACAATAGTCTCGACTAGTCCTTTGGTTATGTCTAGGCCAACAAGGATATGGGTTATACCTAGGTACCTAGAGCCTTGGAAAGACAAGTTTTATTCATGAAAGATTCCAAGTATGTTTCCARTTTCCTCAAAAACTCCTTCTGACCATAGAACCGGTGGTATCTATGATATCCTTACCCAAATCAACATTATTTCCAATCGAGTAGATATTGAGTCAAAATMTAACTGTCTTTTCTTGACAAAGAAAGGTTGATCCCCCCATTTCCACCTTCTATGTAGGATATTTTCAACATCTCCTCCMGACTAGAAGGTCCAAACCATCCAACCTATTATCGATTGTAAGGCACTATGAATATTACATAAAATGGGATCAAAGATTGTCTTTGTCCATACCTTTAGAGTTTTGGAGTTCATCCTTTTGCCTGGAAAATGACCTACCAATGCCAGGTCTTGCATCCCTGATATCTCATTTAGGTTAGTCTTCTCACCCAGTAAGAAGTTGATATGTTCCCATTCACATCTTTGTCTCTTAAGTTTACTCTCACCCTCTAGTTCCTAAAACCCAAAATTCTTTGAGGCCAAGGTTGAAGCACTACCCATGTGGATGACATCCAACTGTCCTCCAATGAAGCCTAACTCTATAAGCCAATTGAGATTTGTGTATGAACCATAGAACAAAGGTTCACGGTATTTGCAAGTCTCTTCCAAAATAAATGTGATTACAGGACGATCAAATGGCCACATTAAACCCTTGTATTCATCTATCTGTTGGGTTGATGCCCACAGATCCTCCAAATATTCCCCAACACACTTATATGTATACTTTCCATACCAACATTGAACATTATCAATGGATGCATTTCCTTGTACCGTCACTCTATCCCCGGTCATAACACCTACTTGTGCACCAGAATTAGACAAGACTAGAGACATTTCACCAATAATATTAACAATCTCATCTTCCATTGGGATAGATCCTATGGGTGATTGCTTCCATGGATCTAACGTGTCAATGGAAGAGAATAATTTTGGACTAGACCAAATTTGTTGGCCCTCCAACAGGTCATCCGAGCAATCGATCACCTACTCCTATGGAATCGACATGAGGTTAGCCCTCCTATCACCCTAGTCATTGTCGCGGATGAGTCTTGTGGAACCCTTTGTCAAGATACTATCATCTGGTTAAGCCACATAACTATAGTCTACAAGGACTCAATCCACCTCCATGGTACCACATATGTGCATAGTGTAGTATAACTAAATTCTCGTTAATGATTAATATATGTAATCATTAATATTTGTAATTGACAATTATGAAGGGTGTGTCTCTTCACTAAAAGCTCCATGTAAGGCCAATCATTCATTATTGTAACATGGACTGGAATAATATATAATAAATATAAATTTTATATATCTAGTCCCATCGGTTCTCCTCCAATTGGTATCAGAGCCAATACGTCCATTGCTCTTTTGTTATTCTACATATAAAATGTTGTGCATGTATACCTAGGCGTGAAGGTTGTTGTGCGTTGAATGTGATCTCTCTTCTACGTATAAATTATTGTGCATGGATACCTATGCACAGATTTCAAAACTGACTGTTGTGCGTGGAATGTAGTCTCTCTTCTACATATAGATTGTTGTGCGTGGTTTTTTATTGGGTGCAATTAGATTTTAATAACCAAGAAACAATAGAATTCGTTGTAGGCCATGTGGTGAACATAATAAGAGAGCAACAATGTATCCTTGGAATCATAAATAAAAATATTCGTTGGATTAGCAATCACCTATGGGAAGGCTGCGAGGGTGTGACACAAACAAATTAAATATGAATAGGAAGAAGGTCAGACATGTGTTAAACAGGTGAATAAGGAAGACGAAAAATACAAGTTAAAAAAAAACATAGATGTGGAATAATTTTTTTAGCTTTATGAGCCACTAAAGAAACCCAAACGAGTGAAACCGTAGTCAAGAGAGGAAGCCCACCACTCACCCCAACTAATATATTTTAATACATATTCTTTAATATATTTAAAGACATTTAACCTTGAAAGTGTAGCATTAAAAAGTTATTAAAGGGAACCATGAGAAATACACAAACTTCAAGGAATGCCTCAAGTGCCACATGCAACATGTCATCCAACACAAGCAATACATCACCCAATAAAGAGTTAAATGATGAGTTAAATGAATTAAAAACCTCGGTGGCAGAGATATCCAACAAAATCAATGGTGTATATATAAAAGAATTAAAAGCCTCGATGGATGATATCTCTAACAAATTCAACGATATAGATAAAATTTACAAAAGAATCAATGAGATGGATGGTTTCTCTAGAAGACTCAGTGACATGGAACAATGATTAAAGGTGTAGGGAGAAAACCACAGTGAGTTGAAAGCCCATGTTGCATCAATGGAAAACGAGAATAAGGAGTTAAATAGCCACAGTTTCCACTCTCGCCACTCCTTTTTTCTGCCCCCTAAACATTCATCCAATTTTGGATCCTTTAACGGATTTACACATAAGCTGAGATTTGATGGAGAGGATGATAGGGAAAGCACAAGGTGGATTGACCGACTTGAATGCTATTTTGAGTTAAACACAAGATGTATGACGATGAGGAGAAAATTAACTTTGTATCATTACTCTTAGATAAGGCAACAAGTGAGAAGTTCTTATGGTGGCACTCAAAATACCAATCAAGGGAATGGGAGACATTTATGATTCATTTTTTTCCAGGAGATTTCAAAATATCGAGGAGAAGGAAGTATTTTCCAAACTCACTCGATTATAATAGGCATGCATGGTTGGTGAATTCTTTGACAAGTTACACATGTTAGCTACAATGTGATTGATCTATCAGATGATCACCTCCTACAAATTTCCATATCAAGATTGAAGGAAGACATAAGAAACAAACTTAAACTAATAGATATCAAGGATGTGGAGCAATTGTGATTAAAATCCAGGGTGGAAAAATAAAATTTGTTGTTCTTTCAATGAACTCCTTGGTCTCATTCTAAAGAACCAAGCTCAAAGTTTACTCCCGGTTACAAAGGGACTCCACCACCTAACCTAGAAGATGACAAAAGTYGGTGTTTTATATGTCATGCACCTAATTGGAGGCCATGCCACAAATGCAAGGGAAAACAATTATATATGTGTAAAATAGAGAGCGATAGCAACAATGACAAAGATTTAGAAGATTCTAATGAAGAATCCAAAAAATCCMAAAAAATCTAGCCATCAAAATAACAATGCTCAGAGGACGAAGCATTTGAAGGAGGGATGACTTGTAGTATAACTAAATTCTCATTAACAATTAATACATGTAATCATTAATATTTGTAGTTGACTATTGTGAATAGTGTGTCTCTTCACTAAAGTCTCTATATAAGGTTGGTCATACTGAAATAATATATAAGAAATATATAGTTTACATATCTATTCCCACCAATTCTCCTCCACATAGGGTCCTCCCACCCTCAAACCTCTATTTCATAAATCCTAGATCCATCCAGCATTGACATATTCTTCATCAATCACGTGACTTCATATTGAAGGGACACTACAAAATGGATGCAACCGACATAAATAATTTGTGGAGAAAACTATAATAAGGAGAGATACATGAAGGACTTTAGTAGCATAAAGCATTTGGATATAATTCTCCACTATTTTTTAGTAACCTTTTACCTTTCTATTATCATCTCTCGCTCCTACAACCCATCGGAATCTCACAAAATATATCTATTATAAGAGAGTGTTAACTCCATTCAAGTTTAGGGTAAACACATGGATCTTAGATGCACTCCCTCGAATGAAGACCTCATAGGCAAATATGTGGTGAATTAAAGCTATCTCAGACCTCAGATGCGGATTTGTTACATCTTGAAATCATATTCAAGTCTAGGGTAAACACTTGGACCTCAAACGCACTCCCTTAGATGTGGACCAAATGCACATTGTTGTTGGCATAACTCCTTCTATAATTCAATTATTCTTATTTCTTGTACACTTTTTTGGGCAAATCTATTGGCATGTTTTAAATATCATCTCATTCGACGTTTTTTATTTTCTTAATCTTCTTGAAAAATGAAAAGCATAGTAAAAAATTGAAGAATATTTATAAGAAAGCAAATATAGTAGAAGTATTAATTTGGTAATTTTTTGGACTAGTATATACATATTATAGAAAAACATCTTTAGAAATAATACTATCTAAATGATTATTTTTTCTTATTGTATGAATTTGCTATTGCAAGTCTCACAAGTTTGATTGATCGTTGCTCCAAAAACACTTGTTATAGTTTAAATATAACATGATTCTTGGATTCATTAAATTTATTTTTGTACCGTAAGTGAAAATAACGTATATACATTCTTTCCACTATACCCCTCATAGTTTTATAAAAAAAATTCCCCTTGTCATTAACTTGTAGCACCACTCCATTTGAAGTAAGGACCAAATCATTCTCATTTACATCCGTCATAATTTTTTTCTACTTACGAGGGGATTTTGTTCCCTCACAACATTTAACATATGTGAAATTGATTTTTTGAAACCTACTAGCTATTACTCTTAATTAGATTATTAGTAAAATATTAAATAAAAACTTCATGTTGATCACTTTTTGATCTACCTAATTCCGTTATTTGCAACATTTCCACTCAGATTACAAACAATATTTGTGAGTTTTTTCAAGCTTTAGCTCTACATGACACACATTAATCAATACAAATCATTTAAACCTACAAATAATTCAAATATATTACTTTCATACTAAAACTTCAAATAACTTGACATGTTCTCTCCTCAAGATATGCTTCCCTCACACTCATTACCATAACTTTTATCCCCTAATCTTTTATCAATAAAAGACCCGCATAATGAAATATACAAATTATGAAATTTGTTTTACAAACTAATTAGAGAATTTCAACCTAAAACCATCAAGTTAAGCGGTGCACATTGTACAATAATATGCATCGTTGCATATTATACAATAATATGCACTGATGTATTTAATTTTGAATAGAGCACCATGTAGACTAATGCACAACTACAAAAAACTCTCATGCACTAATAATTTTGCACATTTTCGTTCTTGGTGATGCACTCTATAGTAATAAATGAACCAATTCTATATACCATACAATGAGCACCATGAAACTTGAAAGTGTTTTTTTTTTTTTCTTAAAATTGGCAAGGCCAAGCAGTGTGCATTATAGTAATAAACACATTGGTGTGTATTTTTTTGTATAATTCACACCACAAAAACCCAAAACACTTGAAAAAAAAGCGATAGGGCCAAATGATGCACCATAAAATGCAATGGGACCTATTTTATGTACAATGTGCACCATGAACCTTGGTGTGTGTGTGTTTCAATGAGGAGCTCCAATCCATTAAAATATTATTTACATCAAAACAGTAATTGCGGCCAATAAAACAAATACCATTGTGAAATAGTAAAATACTAGAACCCTATTTATAAAGTTTGGAGTAAATATTAGGGTCCTAACCTAACGCCCGCAAGTAGATATATAGGTTGCTATGTATTGAGGCCATATCTATTAAATAAGACCCATATAATAGATATATTGTGAAAACAATAATTGTAAGAAGGGGTTTACTAGAAGGTTCTACCTACAAAAAAGTTCTTGGGAGGTTGGATAGAAACTATATAATGAAGTAGAAGCAAGGTAATGGGATGTTTTTTGAAGCATATTGTAATTGGAGCTCTTCTCGTATGGAGGTTTCCCCCTCAAAGAGGAAAGTGAAAATTGCTTTCATCAATAAAGGTATTGTTATTTGTAGTATTATAGTTCTTATACAATTGCAAATTATTGTTATAATCTATCATTTCTTATACTCTAGATATTGCTATATTATGTTATCTATAATTTGAATCTTCTGTTTTTCTAGCAAGGAACACCACAAATTGTAACAGAGCACTTTCTTGAGCAAAGATTTTTAGATAATTTTTTTTTTAGTGTGGAGATGTATTTAGCATTTATAAATAACACAATGATTTTCCATTCAACATGTAAATCTATGGTAGGGGAAGAATACAAGTGGTTTCACCTAGTTGGACACCCTTGTAATCCTTGTTGATGCCCATTCTAGCAGTACCACATCCAAAAACACTTGTATACAAAATTTCACTCCCACATATCCTCAGGTATATCAGAAGTCCCCTGGGTTACCCAAAACCAATTTAGATGAGATTATCATCTATCTTATTGGCTTAGTGCATTGAGAACAACATTTGGGAATATTACTCTTGAGTACCTAGGTAATTGGGTAGTACGACTAAGGGTACATTCTAGCCTCATTAGTTGGTGCCATGAGAGATTGGGCCAAGTACTACTCTTTTTCCCTGCATGTATATCAAAGAGCCTTGCCCTCAGGACCCTGGAAACTCTGTCCTCTATCGCCAGGCTACATAATTCCTACATATGTTGTAGTATTGAAAATTTGGGAATTTCGTCAACATGATAATATTTAGTCGAGAGTACAACTCCACCAAGAGTAGCAGATTTAAAAAAAAAATGGGTCTTGCCCACACCCTTATTTGAGACCTATCTCAAAAGAATCCTTGCATCAAGTTGATAAACATGGTACCACTCTCTTGTAAGTATTTTTGTTAGACCTACCCGCACCACTACTGGGCATCTATCTCAAAAGACCCAAGATGTAGTGTTGATCGCATTGGTACTAATCTCTAGTAACCTTTTTCTTATGGATCCACATCTCTGTGGATACCACCCGAGGCATATATATATCCACCAAAGTCTTCTCTTTGGAAACTTTGTGTGATGAGTTGCAACAAAAGATATACCCCAACCACTCCTATGCTCAAAGAAATAATTATGCCATCCACGACAAGCTAGCTAACATGGAGTCACTACCTTACCATATCTCCAAAATCAAAATGATCCAAAATCGAATCCTTGGGTTATCAATTTTCGGACTAGCCTTCCCAAAAGGAAGGGGATGAATCATAAAATGGGCATCACTCCACCCCAGTTGTTTGTGATCAGGTGACTCACATATGGCACAAACTTCCTAAAGTTGATCTCAACAAATTTGATGGACCTAACCCCATAGGATGGGTTTCTCAAATGGAACATTACTTTTCCTTGCATGGCATCACATATGACTTGATGAAACTTCATGTACGTGTCTTATATTTGGATCATGAATGTTAGCAATGGTGGAAATGGAATAAGAATTCCCATGGGGATTATATTGCTTGGACACAATTTCTCTCGAACCTTTATGCATACTTTGAAACAAACACTCATTATTTGGGACAATTAACCAAGCTTAAGCAATATGGAATAGTTGGAGATTTCATATCTACTTTTAAGCAAATGACCATCCACACTGAAGGCATGTCTGATAAGTTTTTTGAGGAATTCTTTATTAGTGGTTTGAAAGAAGAGATATGTGCACAAGTCTCAACAAATTGTCCCACTACTTGGTTGGAAGCCTCTCACAGAGCATGGGAAGCCCAAAATGTGGCAAATGCTCGAATTAAAAAGACCACATTTATTCCTTATCCTCATACCAATAAAACCCTCAACCAATTGCTTTCTATCATATTCACCTTCGAAGATCCATAAGTTAACCCCAACTAAAATTGTGGAACAATAACTTAAAGGTCTTTGCTACAACTACGCTGAGAAATATTTCCCTGGGAATAAATGTAACAATAAAAAACTCTTTATGGTGATACCAGAGGAAATTTATGATGATGAGGTTGAGGTTATACCTTCAAAGGATTTTCATTGATATATGGAAGACATCCCCCCATCTTATCTACGGTATGGTTAACAACAAATCTCCCTACATGCCTTGACTGACATTTTTACTCCCCAAACTCTCAAATTGATTGGCTACATCAAACATCACAAAGTTATTGCCTTAGTTGATAGTAGTAGCACTCATAACTTCAATCATCACCGTGTATCTCGAGAAATCAACTACTACATTGTTTTTGTTAACAACTTCCAAATCATGATTTCTAATGGAGGTTCTATGAAATGTGGTTGTCATTGTGAAAATGTGAGGCTTCAAATGGGTGATTATTCCTTGAAAACCCACATGTTCACTGTTGAAATGGGTGGCTATTGTTGGAGATAGTTCAAACACACACCTAGGATTTATTTTTCCTAAGGTTTTCCCTATGTTTACTAGTCATTATTCGGTCTCCTATAGTCTAGGGAGAATATTCCTCTAGGAGAATATTCTCTTCAGTTCACACTTCAGTTTGATCAGTTGAGTGGAGTCTAGATGCCACATTGGGATCATCACCATGCAACATTGGGATCATCACCATGCAACATTGGGATCATCACCATGAAACATTGGAATCATCACCAACTAATGCACATTGTCCTTGGGATTATCACCAGACTAGCGCATTACTCATGATTTCCTAATCTCCTCCTCACTTCACTATGTTTCAGTCAGTTAACTGAAGATTGAGAGACTAGTTAACTCAGACTAGGTGATAGTTAACTCCCATAACTACTTGAGAGACTAGACTAGGTGACAATTTACTCCCGTAGCTACCGGTGTGTGTCTAAATCACTCTAGACCACCACTATGGCACATTGGCTTCTCCTCTAGTGCACATTAGTTGAGTTATACATAGTATATCATGTGTAAATTATCATTCATTCATTTGCTTAATGAAAATTCTTTGTTATCCCTCTCTCATTTCTCTCTTCTATCATTTTTCTGCAAACTGTGTATGTCATTTCCTAGCTAGATCTTATCTGTATAAGTTCATTCACATTTACATGGTATCAGATCCGACAGATTGCTAGGAAAAAGACACGCCAGATTCTTTTTGCAGGTACCAAAGATTGAAGACAACGAAAAAATGGAATTTCAAAAGAATTCATTCTTACACCGTACAATTTCTTTGCATGGAAGGAGAAGATGATAGTGCATCTTCGAAGCAGAGGATTATACAGGTTAACCATGAACACATAGACCGAACCCACATCAATCATAGAAAAATCCAAGTATCTGAATCGAATGGATGAAGCGTTTGGAACTATTTGCAGTCTCATTTCTTTTGAACTCCTCTTTCACATATCCTCCTATAAAACCCCCAATGAATCTTGGACCACCATCGAAGGGATTTTTGGCAAACAGGATGAGATGGGGGGACACATGCTTGAGGTGGAGTTGCTCACTTTGGATCCAAAAATATTCGACAATATCCAAGATTTATTTACCAAATACAAGGATTTGTTGTCGCAACTCAAGGCTTGCGGGGTTGATAAATCTAAGGAGGAGAAACAAATTGTTGTTACCATTCTCTCCAAACTTGGTCCAGGATCCTCAGTATTTTTTTTCCACATTTCATTCAGTTAGAATCGCCTCTGTAGCCACCTAAACGATGCCCTCTCTTGAGGCCTATATCGAGTCTTTGACACAGGAGAAGAACAAGCTCATCAATATGGGAAAAATCAAAGGCCCAAAGGCGCATGCACTTAATATGCAAGATGGTATGGTCATCAAAATCATAAATCTAAATGCCAATACAAAAGGAAAGCACTTGCAAATCCAAAGAAGAGAGGGTACTCAAAACCCTTCAACGATGCCTCCAGATCCAAAGGTGGAAAGGGAAGAAAAGAGGGGAAATGCACTTACTGCCATAAAGGATTCCATCCAGAATCCACATGTATGCAGAAAAAGATAGATCAAATGGCCCAAGTACTTCAATAAAACTATTGATATTATGGTAGTCGCTGGAGGTATTAACCTCCACGTGTAACCTTTGAGAATAATATAATATTTTGGGAAGCAAGAGAAACTCTAAAACGTTGGATAATAACCCTAGGAGACAAGTCAACTCAAGAGAATATTTAATATTGAGTTATTAGCCTCTAGAAAGAGAAGTCGGCCCAGTCAAGTGAGATAGAGCAATGTAAATAGAGGGTGCTAGAGCTCATTTGTCACTCTCACAACTGCATAAGGACTAGTGGTGTGCAAGTTTGGAAAGGGAGTGCAGTTGCAGCTGCTGCAACTGGCATTTTGGTTATGGTTAGACTTTCTCTTGGTTATGGTTTGGACTTTCTGCTTGGTTTCTGGTTATTCTTTCTTGGTGCGCTACCCTTGGAGAAAGGTGCACTAGCCTTGGTTGGCTATTGGTCTTCTACCATAATTATTTTATCTGTCAAGGTTAAGGTGCTCGGGGGTGGCCTTTATGTCTATGGTTGGGTGACGATATTACTATATTGTCTATGGAAAAACGATCACATCCTTTTATTTCTAACAAGTTATGATCCCACATTATATTTAGACAGTCTAACCAGTAGAAGATAGATTGGGAAGTTATTTGTTAAGTTCGTTATGGCACCAGTTACAACTGCAACTAGTTTTTCTGATTATGCAACTGCAACAAACCCTAACCCTTGTGTTCGGGCACTTCTGGTGAAGCATTTGACCTAATTACTTGACATCCTAGTGCGCCCTAGCCTAGTGCACCTCTTGGTACTCTCAACTAGTAAAACGTCAGGTTTGAATCTTTGGTCAAGGTCAAAGTCAAAGGTTGGCAGGTCAAAGTCAAAGGTTGATTGGTCAAAGACAAAGGTTGACTTATGGTCAAATTGATTTTGTGGTCAAAGTTGAAATTTTAGAGTTTCTAGCTTGTTCTAATCATTGGATCTTCTGATTGAGTTTGTAATCTCTTCTTATCAAGATGGTATCTAGTTTTAGATTGGAAGACAAGCTCGACGATGCTACAAGGTTTCAAAGGTATGCACTTGTATATGCTATTTAAGTTATATCATCTAGCAAAACATGAGTTTGTTTGCAGGGAAAGTACTAGAGATCTTGTCCAAGCTGTAATCTTGGATTCAGTGCATTCAGAAGAACAAGTGCACCCTCCACAACAGTTAAGGCTTCTGGTTCCGGGTTTGATTAAATTATTAAGCTTCAAATTTGTGTATATGAAAGGTGATAGTTACTACCTTGCAAATTGTGAAAGCAGTCTTTGAGAGATTCTATTATTACTAGGTCCAATGAATACTCGACTGCATATGAATACTATTGATATAGATGCTCATTGTACTTGTTCACAAGTTGAACTAACATCTCCTTTAGATAGATATTCTTGTTTGTTCTTGTTGCTCTTGTTTCGAGCATGTACCCTTGTGAAATATGTTTGATGAACAATCCTTGTGGAAGCTGTCATAGAAGAAGTTTATAAGGATGGCACAACTGCCAGATGAGCAACAATCAGAACAGATAGAAACAAACTTAAAGAGACTCAGAGGAGTCAGACTCAAAGGAAGTCAGAAATCAAAATGAGACCAGAACATGCTTGTGACACTTTGTAGAAAGCAAAGAGAGATGCAATAGATGAAAGCATGGACTCTCTCATATGGAAGGAGCTGATCACAAAATTCCAAAAGAAGAGAATGCATATTGCTCATTCATGCATGAAGTTGGGATTAAGAGGGAGCTAATACCCAACGATATGATCCATTGAAGAATCCGTGAATACCATGAAGTATCTGTCCATGTTCTTCACTGGAAGTATCAACCATGATAAACAACACGTGTTCAATTTGACTCTAGAAGAAGTCTTCTTCGAAAAGAGGCCTTGAATATCAATCTACATTTATGTTCCTATGGCAAAAGGTTGGAGCCTTTAGGAAAGAAGGGCATGTAATCTGTAGAATATTCCATGGACTCCAACATTGAAGATAAACATGAGGAAGAACATAAAGATTCCAAGAAAGAAAGAAAAGTTAGAACAACCAATTGAACAAGTTTGAACCCACTAGAAGTAGTCAAGCAAAAGGAATGGAAGGAAGTTGTGATGACGAACAATGTATGTGAGAAATTGTGAAAAAGACTTAAGAAATGATAGATACAAGGTGAGACTTAGGGCTAGAGGGTTCTCCTAGTAGGAGAGAGAATACTGCGATGACAACTTGTTCTAGTAACCAGATATACCTCTACCTGAGCCATTATATCTCGTGCAATATCCATGGGTTGGAGTTTACATCAGATGAATGTAAAGATTGTTCTTCTCAACAGAGTAATTGAAGAAGAAGCGTATGCAGAGCAACCTCAAGGTTTTGAGGTATACCAGAAAGAGACCCTTGTATGCAGATGGAAGAAGACCTTGTATGGATTCAAGCAAACTTGGTGAATAACCTCTCATGTACAACAAAAGTGTGGTGATAACTTCCTATGACAAAGGAAGTATATTGAAATGGTTCTTTAGAATTCCAAGATGATGGATTGAAAATCCCTGGCAAACTCTCATGATGACAGATCTGAAGAAGTTGAGAGACTCTGATCCAGTAGACCCATCTCTGTATCGACAATTGATTGGTTCATTAATGTATTTGGAGAATACTCAACTGTATATTTTCCTCGTGGGATGTTTGAATTATAATATAAATCTACATGGATTTATCGATTCAAATTGGGAAGGGAGTGCAGATGATAGAAGAAGGAGCTGATCACAAAATTCCAGCCACAATGTTATGGGCTAGCAGGAAACATAAGTCTGTTGTACTCAACATTGCAGAAGCAGAGTATATTACAGTTTGTGATGCTTGTATGGAAGTAGTGTGGCTCCGTAAGTTGGTTTCTGAACTATCTGATTAGGTGTTGAATTCGACCATGATATATTGTGATGATCAGAGCTATATAAAGCTTTTAGAGAACCCAATGTTCCATGACAGGTCGAATCACAATGAGATCAAGCATTATAATCTATGTGATAAAGTCCAGTGGGGAGATGTGGTTCTCCAATATATCTCCACAAATGAGCAGATAACAGATATTTTGGTAAAGCCTCTGTCCAAGATGAAAAGATTGCGTACTTAAGGGACAATCGGGGGCTCATAGAGATGACTTCCTTATTGAAAAAGGAAGAGATTACTCCTAGGTTGGGAGTGAGCACTAATATGTTATTGATTTATGAGCAGTCATTTTCCAGTTCGAAAAATGGTCCAAGTTGTGCAGTCACCTTCCAGTATGGAAAGTGGCCCAAGATTTATGACAGACAGGCATTTTCCAGTTTGGAAAATGGTCCATATCGGACAATCATTTTCATAATGAAAATGGTCCGATAGATTGTTGATATACCATAGACAATGATTCCCCTTGTGGCCAGTGTGGGGGAATGGTATAGGATAGTCATTCTTCTTGGAAGTCACTCTGATTAGTGTTCAAGTAGAATGGTCTGCCTCATCGGGCAACCATTCTTTCAAAGTTCACAATTGTGAGCAGTTTCGAAGAATGGTCTGTTTTGGAGGTTGGTGTAGGATAGTTGTTTCCATAGGAAATGGTCCGGATAGTCATTCTCTAGGGCATACTCATTCTTTTCAGGTTTCACTGTGATTAGTGCTAGAGGAATGGCCCAGTTAGGTGAATGGTCCAGGTTCAACAATCAGGGACAAGAATTCCCTAGGGCAGACTCATTCTCTCCAAGTTGCACTATGATTAGTGTCGTAGGAATGGCCTAGTTAGGTGAATGGTCGAGGCTCATAAATCATGGATAGTTATTCTTCTATGCTTGGGAAGAATAGTCTAGATTTCCCATGGCTGATGTTTTACTATATGAGGGAAGATGCTCTTCTATATCTCATAGATGTGAGTGGAAGAATGGCCCAGATGACTCAATTTGTATCATGATGTTGTTATGTAGGTTGACATCAGATGATATGATTGTTGTGGAGACTATATGTCTCTGGACAATAGCTATATGTTATTGTGGTGGATGTGTTCCTTTGGTTGTGACAATGTGTCATTGGTTAGTAGACGTCTATTACTAGGTGTGGTTGTGTACCACTGGATAATATTTGTGTACTACTATGGATAGACACAATTGTGTTCTATTGAATGACATTGTTCTGATTTCCATGGAGACTACCACTAGTGTTGGAGATGATTTCCAACTATATGGATAGTCAGTGTGTTGATGGACAGACATTCTCCAGGCGAAGAATGGTCTAAGCAGGACTAATTACTGGTGGATAGACATTCTCCCTGTGGAGAATGGTCCAGGTTGACAAATTGATAATGTACCATGGACAAGTATTCTTCTAGGACATATGTATGGATTAGAAGAATGGTTCGTCTCCTTGAGTTCACAATAGTGACTATAGTGGAGAGATTGGTATAGGACAAAAAATTTCCCTGAGTTCATAGTAGTGGCTGGAGGGAAAATGGTCCAAGACAATCATTTTTCTATAATGTATGTCCGTATTAGAAAAATAGTCCTTGTATCCCATGGCGTGGCTTCCGACATCTATTGGAACAATTATTCTTCTAGGACATATGTCTGGATTAGAAGAATAGTTCTTGTATCATTCTATAGAGTGAGTGACTTATTCAACATCATGCCCGATTACTCAGATAGAGTATGGCTTCGAGAGATGATGCAATTGATGCTATCCGATGATACTGATAGTGATGATGTTGCTCGTGAGTTGATCTACGTGATCATGAGATAGCATGTGTGGCTATGATGATGCTGCTGATTGAATGGTCTGTTTGTGCTCAAGACCATTACCTTTAACACCTCCCTAGCTAGGAGGGAGTGTTGATATTATGGTAGTTGTGGGGGTGTTAGCACTGAGAGTCACACTCATATTGCTATGAGTGCAAGCCCAGTACCCATCAAAGAATGGAAGAAAAAATTTATAGTAAATGACAAATGGATGAAAGACTCTAAAACAAATGTCAATCACAGTTTACTTCACACAATATGCACTAGAAAATAAGGCTCTCACTAAATTTGACCAGGGTTATAGAAAATAGAATGAGTAGGTGGAAGACTTAATAAGAATAATATGAAATGCCTATCATCTACATCAGGTAGTATGACATACATATAAAAAAGAACTCTCTGAAACAAGAAATTCTTATAATCAAAGAGATGAATTCTGATATATTTGTAAACAACATTACAACAGATCCTTTATTGCAACAAGCTATAAATCAGTCAAAAGAATCTTTCATTGGAATGTGAACGTAATTAGAAGACAACAAGATGGTAGGAAAAAKAACTGATTTTCATTATCCAGAAARTCTCAAGTCTGATACATAAAATAGAAGGTCTTTCTGTAAAATACACAGTTTAAAATATGARTCTCTATCAATCCATTCGACCTTCCATCAGTTTTACAAAAGCCTATTTATAACCTAGACTGTTTATTTACAACATTACAATTCAAATAACAACCTTCCTCGGATTTCTGCCTTCAAAGGGGCAAGGCAACAGGTGGACAAGCAAAGAACACAGACTACTATTTTCCTGGAAAATGTTGTCAATGTTCATAACATTCCTTTATGGCTGATGGAGTGTCATTTTGGGCGCATCTTCATTTGGCAAGTGGCAACCTAGCTCAAAACTGACCCTTTAGACATCTGGCATGCATCCATCGAAAATCCCAAAACATGAGTTCGCAGCGCAACGCTGCGAACTGTCTTAGTCCACTCTGTTTTGTGCAGAAATTACTTCCTTAGTTTTCTGTAATGGATTTGGATAGATGCTGATGATGTAAGCCCTACAAATCTGGAGTAAATACTTGATATCTGGATCTTGTGTCATAAAATCTGGGATGTTGTTCCAAGTGTCCATTATCCTGATCTTTTGACTGCTTTTTACTGATATTCTGCTTTGAAAATTTGAGATCACCATCTTCAAATGATGATCTTCATCCTTTAAAAACTCAGCTCCTGGTTTGGGTGCCCTACCATCTCATTATTGTCTGTTCAAGCTTTCTTCAAAGGTATGTCTTCAATACTGGACATTTGAAACCATGCTTCTCCACTTTGACATTTTATTCCATGACCTCACTTCAAATACCATGTTACCATTTTCTGAAGACCCACCTGCGACAATAACCTGAAAGCCGCAATCATATTCATTTTTGTCATCAGGGCTCAATTTGCTTTGAATACCACAAATGCACCAATTCAAACGAGGNTTCCATGACCTCACTTCAAATACCATGTTACCATTTTCTGAAGACCCACCTGCGACAATAACCTGAAAGCCGCAATCATATTCATTTTTGTCATCAGGGCTCAATTTGCTTTGAATACCACAAATGCACCAATTCAAACGAGGACAGTGCAACGAGGGTAGGAGCCTCCATTGCTTTTCTATAGGATTACAGACTGCAAGATGGCGTGATCCAGTTGAACTTCCCTTGATAAGGAGCAGACCACTGATTGTTGCTACAGGAAAACACATGGACCGCGGAAGAAAACGAAGAGGGATGGAATACCATATATTCGCAATGGATTATAACACAATATCATTTCCTGGAGTTGTATTTAGAGACTGCAAATAATCAGGGCGGTCTCTGATAAGGCCGTGATGATCTCCATAGCACAATAAAAGCTCCAGATCTTACGTATGATTCCCATTCCTTGCACACTGAGCTACTCCTTATCTCATTATCAATGGAGGTCCTCGGGCATATGGATGCACATGCCTTCCTTCTCACCTTCCCCATTACTCATGGCCTGGATCTCGTTGTTCTCAGCCTGTAAATGAAACAATATGAAGCCAAGCAGTTTGGGAAACAGTGATTCTATGTTGTCCAAGCTATACAATTGCATATAACACTCAGTGGTGTAAATACGAGAATATCCAGGAAGGAATTTTATCTCCGGATGTGGGCAATAAGAATGGGAAGAAATCCTCACGATTTTCTTACAAAACTTTCAGTGAAGATAGTAAGACAATGGATATAATAATTGTTGCATATATGGATGCAGGAGGGTTCCTCTATGGTGTTCAGAAAAATGTATTTTTTCAACTTGGCATTCGAGCTTTAATACTTGACTCATCAATTCGTTGGAAACCTTTGTTGACACCTCCCACATCTGCGAATTCGACAGATGTCATCTCCATTAAACACCTGCAAATACACATGTGATCGTTGATATGCTCTGCGTTTTTACTTTATATGCAGGAAGAATATCCCACATGGAAAAAGGAAGGGGTAACTTTGTTGTTTATATACAATGACGCTCCTAAGTTAAATCCATGTGTTGTGTACCTACTACCCTCCTCGTGGGCTTGGCGTTCGGCGCTAGTCTTTATGTTGCTGAATTGAGTGTTGGTTTGATAGGTAATGGTTCATAAGATTTCAAATAGGATATGTCTTATGTTGCTGACTTGAGTGTTGGTTTGATAGGTAATGGTTCCTAAATATTTCAAATAGTTGCTGACTTGAGTGTTGGTTTGATAGGTAATGGTTGCTAAATATTTCAAATAGGATATGTCATACATTCCAGCACACTAYTTTTTTATTTGAATGTTAAAGAAACTTTGGAGCAAAAATGGTAAAAGGAAAATCACATGAAGACTSGGTAGCACACTACTTTTTTATTTGAATGTTAAAGAAACTTTGGAGCAAAAATGGTAAAAGGAAAATCACATGAAGACTTTTTATTTGAATGTTAAAGAAACTTTGGAGCAAAAATGGTAAAAGGAAAATCACATGAAGACTGGGTAGTTTCAATAGGAATTCTAACATTTTGTAGTGCAAACCAGAGGATGAAGACCACGAGATTCGATGAATCTGACAAATTCATCAGGTATGAGTAGCATCTCAAGTGCAGGAAAGAAGATCAACAAAGTATAAATTGGTCAAAATGGAGATTTGACATATGAATATTTTTTTGAAAAGAATGCAGGAAATGAGGATCTATGCAAATGTTAACAAGGACATCAAAATTTTTATGGTGCATTTTTTAGCGCTAACAGGAGGTATTAACCTCCATGTGTAACCTTTGACAAGACTAGAATATTTCGGGAAGCAAGAGAAACCCTAAAACGTTGTATAATAACTCTAGGAGACAAGTCAGCTCAAGATAATATTTAATATTGAGTTATTAGCCTCCTGAAAGAGAAGTCAGCCGCAGTCAAGTGAGATAGAGCAACATAAAAAGAGGGCGCTAGAGCTCATTTGTCACTCTCACTCTCACTACTGCATAAGGAGTAGTGGTGCACAAGTTTGGAGAGGGAGTGCAGTTGCAGCTGCTGCAACTGGCATTTTGGTTTTGGTTGGACTTTCTCTTAGTTATGCTTTGGACTTTCTGCTTGGTTTCTAGTTATTCTTTCTTGGTGCGCTACCCTTGTATAAAGGAACACTACCCTTGGTTGGCTATTGGTTTGCTACCAGAATTATTCTGTCTGTGCAGGTTAAGGTGCTCGTGGGTGGCCTTTGTGCCTATGGTTGGGTGACAATATTGTTATATTGTCTATGGAAAAATGAACACATCCATTTATTTCTAATAAAAGTAACCTTGGAGATCACATCCTCAAGGGTGCCAAGAAGAAGAATCGAGAAGATCAAAATCCCAAGAAAGACAATTCTATCCATGCTTTGATTGCCATCAACTCCTCTCCCAATGTTGGATTGTGGATTTAGGTGCATCACACCAAATGGATGCCAGAATATAAAACTTTCCCTAAGTTTTAACTATCAAGAATACTAACTAACAAGAGATAAATGACATACCTTATAAATGTTGTTTGTCCTCGCTCCATTCCAAGGCTTATGGGATGCTGAACTTGTAAAAAGACATAAGCCAATGAAGTGAAAGCAACGATGTATACTGAACAAAACCTATGTATGTGATCAAGGAGTCAAACAATAAAATAATACCAATTTTATGGGAAATAAATATATCACTGTATTAAAGATATGAAAAGGAGAATACAACCAATGCCTTGATGTTGTAGGGTCCCTTCCAATAGTTCCTTGCTTCCCACACACTTCTGCTCCACGAATTCTGAACACACTTCCCTTTTTATAAGGTTTTTACAAAGGAAAAGATCATTTTCATCTTTCTGGGAAAAAGTATCTTCATTATTCTTTAGGGATCCATGCCATTGATCCTTCTAAAGACAAATGATAGGTGTACATCATTAACGATCATAAGGGTGAAGAAAATAATGTGTAACAATAAGCCCCCCAAAGTATGAAGTTAGAACGGAGTGATAGCTGAAATACTTTGTCAAGTGTGTGTAGGGAACAAGGAATGTCGGTCAGAAACCTGCCAAAAAACAAGGAAATACAGTAAAATAATATATCATCACTGAGGTAGGAATTCCCATACTCAGAATACAAATTACTCAAAGCATAAATGCTAACATGCAAAGATCCATGTAAGTAAGATATGTCATGGTCACCAAACATACACTGTGGATCCATGCCAATATGACTCAAATCTGAACTTAGCCACCAAAAATACATTGTGGATCTATGTGATAAAGACTTAAATTTGAACATATCCACAAGACATACACTGTGGATCTATGCAACAGTACAATCTGAATATACTCCAACGCAACCTGAATATGTCAGAAAAGATTTAGGGTCTTCATCTCCATCACTCTATAGTACAAATCTAACCATGCGAATACATGTGTTGAAGTCGAACATGGTAGAAACCACTTGATTACCGGTCCTTAGTGTATACCGTTAAC
This sequence comes from Picea sitchensis, assembly GCA_010110895.2. Taxonomy (NCBI): domain Eukaryota; kingdom Viridiplantae; phylum Streptophyta; class Pinopsida; order Pinales; family Pinaceae; genus Picea; species Picea sitchensis. The sequence goes on from SNQJ01S0047637.1 coordinate 54,871, forward strand.
AAGTGAGAG
>SNQJ01S0047638.1:2392-24469 GCA_010110895.2 Picea sitchensis
TATGTAGAGTCTGATCAATTCAATGTTTCTCTTCTTGAAAGAGAATTGAAATCAAGATTTCATAAAAAACCAGAACACCATTGCATCAGAACACCCGAATGATTGTCGCAACTGTAGAAAATGATTGTTGCAACTATAGAAAATTTGTCGTAACTGAGATATATATAGGATTGATTTCGCCAGTCTTCCAACGAATTCGGTCAAATTGACCAAACAATAAGTCAATGACCGTTTGATTCTCACATGTGCCATAGTTGGTCGTTATAACGACTAAAGTTCATCGCTATAGCGACTAACTCGTGGTTGGTTGATCTATAGATGAAAGTTCGTCGCTATAATGACCAACGTGGAATGTTGGTTGATATAACGACCAACGTGGAATGTTGGTTGCTAGAGTGACAAACAGTTGGACCTCGAAAAAAAAGAAGTAAATTTAGTCCAAAAAAAGCAAAAACATTACGACGAAATTTTAAACCGTCGTAATATTTCGTCGTAATTTCCACCCAATGTAGTAGTGACTCTTGGTAATTCTCCTACTCTCCCATCAGTTGGCCCATAGTCCTTCACCGCCTCATCCTTTAATGCGCCGTGACGTTGTTTCCATAAGACAAATTCACACTCTTCTGTCGACTATTACACACTTAAGAATCTATGCACCAAAAAAACTTTTTTTGCCAAGATTTCTTTGACTGAATCCCCTGCAAATCCTGAAGTGGTTTCCCTTGATAACCCTACTGAAGTAGATCCATCCCTCATTTTAATGACCACCAATGAACCAAACACATATATTTTTCCTCTCTTCACCCATAATTTCCAGATCCAACACGAATTGACCACCCTCATTATGGACAATGGCAACCAAAATAACCTCATCTCATAGGATTTGGTACAATGCATCCAATTACCCACTACTTCGCATCCAACCCCATACCAACTTGGTTGGGTATAAAAGGGCGACCCTCGTCTCACAGGAATATGTGATGTCTTCCCTCTAGATTGTGCAAAATTATTACTTAGCATCCCCTACCAATAGGCCCGACACACTATATACCATGCCAAATCCTACCAATATCATCTGCAACTAGACAGGCACACCTATGTTCTTACATCATCTGCTCCTAAACCCACTTCGTCACTTACAAACAAAGCAATAGTTAAGCAAGTAAATATCAATAAATGTGTCTCTTTGTGCTTAGTGCTCCCTGTTAAACCCGATAATGTGTCCACTCCTACACCTTCAGACATGATCCCCTTTCTCGATGAATTTTCCAATGTATTCACACAACCCATAAGATTACCCCTGTCCCACTTTGTTGAGCATTCCATTGACCTCATTCCAGGCGCATCCTTACCTAATGCCCCTTCCTACCACCTCATGCCTTGAGAAGCTTCTGAAATTGAACGCCAAATTGGCCAACTTCTAGAATTCGACCACATCAAGCCTTCATCATCGCCCTGTGCATCCCCTACCTTTATTATCCCCAAGAAAGAAACTTCTAAGTGGCACCTCGTAACTAACTATCGTGCCCTCAATAAATTCACTGTTAAAAACCGATATCCCCTTCCCTGGATTGAGGATTTGTTGGACCCCCTACAAGGGGATTTCTTCTTCACTAAGATTCACTTGACAATTGAGTATCATCAAGTGTGCATGTAGACAACAGACACATGGAAGACAACGTTCAAGACCAAATTTGGGCTTTTCAAGTGGATGGTAATGCCATTTTGTTTTTCAAAACGTTAAATTTATAGATATTTTGAAATCATATTTTTAGCAGTTGGTACCATTAAAACCAAAACCTCAAAATCAAACATCAAATTGAAAAGTACTGCTACCGGTACCACCCATTTTAAATTTGGGGTATTAAAATGACATTTTTTTATAGTGGTAATCAACATCAGTGTTACTGCAAACAAAATCATCAAATCAACCCTTAAATGCTTACTTTTAAAATCTTAGTTTATCACTCCACACACAACATAATGCATAATGTCATGGAAACAATACATTTATAAATATATATTCAAAATCCGATTAAAAAAAAATAAAAAATAAAAAAAAAATAAAAATAAAAGGTGGATAAAAAAAACTAAAAAAGAATGAAAAAAATTTAAAAATTTCCCAAAAAACAATAATTTTTAATATATATATATATATTTGTTTTTGAAAAAAAAATAGTAAAAGATCCATTGAAACGTAAAAAAATAAATAAACAAAATATTAGCAAAACATTAAAATTCCCTAAGCTAATTTTTTTTAGTGAAAAACATTTAAAAAATAAAAATAAAACACAAACTTCCATTGCAAATTAAAAAAAAAAATCTATATATTAATCATATATATAATTATTATGTATATAATATATATAACATAGTTATATATAGTATATAACTATATTGATGATGATGATGATTAACGTCCACTAAAACTGAATTGGTCTTAGTTATATAATATATAACTATATAGTTATATAATATATATAACTATATTATATATAGGACGATGTCCAACATCGCCCCCCATATTATATATTATATAACTATAGTTATACATGTATATAACTATACATAATATAGTTATAATATAACTATAGTTATATAATATGGGGGGTGATGTAGGACATCGCCCTAGCCCCTCTCGCAGGCAAGGGCTAGGTCTCGTGGGTGCCCATGGGACTTGGTCATTGCTCGTGGGGGGCAGTTAGGGAAATACCCAACATCACCCCCATGTTATATATATATATATATGGTTTTTTTTTTAATTTATTTTTGTAATTTTAGTTTTTATTTTATTTATTTATTTATTTTAATTTGTATTAAATTTCTTATTTTTAGGTGTTTTAGTTTGTTTATATATATATATATATATATAGTTTTGTTAACTTTTCTAAAGTTTTTGGACCATATTTTCTTTTTACCCTTTTAAAAAAAAAACCAAATCTCATTTAAGCTTAGTTTATATATATTTTTAATTTTTTTTGTTTTTTTTCCCACTTTAGTTTTTTAAGATTTTCCTTGATTTTGTAATTATATGAATTTTCTTTTTAATTTTTTTTTCTTTCTTTTTTAATTTCAATTTTTTTTCTTAGTTTTTTTTAGTTTTAATTTATAAAAAAAAATTCAATCATATTTTTTTGCTAAATATTTAAAAATAGTGTTATTTAACTACACTGATTTTCTATATATTAAAGTAAAGGTAAAAAATGTGTTAAAAATGATACCTGCCACTATATTTAAAAAAGTATGGAATTTGTTTTTAATTAAGGAGACAAAAAAATCGTATTTTCAAAAACATAAATGGTAAAAAATATTTTAAGATTGAAAGAAGCATGGAAAAATGACTAAAAATACTGTTGAAAAAAAAATGAAAAAAGATGAAAAAACAAGCATTTAAAAAAAAAAATAGAAACATTATGTATCAAAAAATTTAAAATATCAAAAAACCACCTAAAAATGGAAGGGGGGTGCTACCGGTAGTACCATTTTTAAATGCGGGGTAAAAACTTGACCCCCCAAAAATGAGAACTTTGTAGAGTTCTTGTTAAGTTGGTAATTATGTTTTATGTGTGTCGTACACTAAAGGTTGTCTCATTTTAATTCGAGAAGCACACACATCTTCTTGCGGCGTGCATTTTAGCACAACCAAAACCATCCTCAATCTCCAATGCCATTTCTACTGGCATGCATTATCCAAACAAGTGGAAAAATTCTTTCATACTTGCTCCCTTTGTTCACAAAGTAAGCCATCTAACCATCTGCATGGTCTGTACCAACCTCTCCCAATTCCTTCTCGTCCACAAGAATCCATTTCCATGGACTTTCTGAGTGGTCTCCCTCCCACATTTCGCAAGCATGATGCTATTTGGGGCATAGTTTGTCATTTCTCTAAGATGGCTTTGTTCATTCCCTGTCATATAACTACAACTGCTGCACAAACCACCAACCTATTTTTCCATCATGTGTGGCCCCATTTTGGCTTACCCAGTAGTATCATTTCGGATCGTGACTCCCTCTTCCTCGGTACCTTTTGGCATACTCTATGGTCTTTACTCATATGACAACTTTGTTTCTCCACCGCATTTCACCCCCAAACTGCTGGCCAAACATAGGTTGTTAACCACACTCTAGTTCACTCTCTTTGCAACTACTTTGCCAAAAATAAGCAGTGGGACTCTTATCTGCATATCATTCAACACAGTTATAACAAGGCCACCCACTCCTCCACAGGATTCTCCCCTTTCAAGGTTTATCTGGGATTTTATCCAAGTGTGCCCTCAGAGTTACCACTCATTATTGCATCCCTAGGGTCTGCACAACATCAAAAAGAGCAACAATCAACACAAAGTTTCATCCACAACATTGCACAACGACATTCCCAAGTAGTAGAGGCATTGCAAGCAACACAAGAATGCGCTAAGCAGAGGCACAATAAATGATGCATACCATTGGTTTTTGAACCTGACGATTGAGTGTGGCTATTACTTGACAAGCACCGCTTCCGAGGAAAAATTATTAAGATCTAACCTTTGTGTTATGGTCCATACACCGTGCTCTAAAGAATTGGTGAGAATTGCTTTCGCTTGGACTTTCCACCACAACTTGACATTGATCCAGATGGATCTCGGTGGCCATTCACCTTTTCCACTAAATCACCATTTTGATCATGTGGTTTTGATACACCATGATATTCACCCTTTTGATGGGGAATGGAATGTAATACCATATTCATTTGTTAATTACAGACATCATGTAATGATTTCCTAGTGGTGTTATGTACATGCCTACAACATAGTGTTAATGCATTGGATCCAATTAGAACTCCGTAGTTAAGCGCACTCAGTCTAGAGTAGTACTGGTATGGGTGACTTCCTGGGAAGTCCTAGTGTTTTACATGCCTATGGAATTTTATAAACTTAGTCCAATTTATCCCACATGCATCATGGGAATTCTTCTCCTCTCACTCTCTCATATATAATTGAGGTGAAGGAGGCCCTTTAAGCAGGCAATGGACTGTGATTTAAAGTTTATTGCGAATGAAGCGTAGCCAACATCTCTTTCTTTTCAGAGATAGGCTACTCCATTCTGCTAGTTTGTGTTCTATAATGTTTTTCTCTCTTGTTCATTAATAGAAGTTGGTTTTCACTATATTTTTGTGTTCTCCACATTATCTCTGTGTATTTTCTTGTTATATATTGCTTATATTTTTGTCTTCATGTCATTCTCAAAATAATCCGGATCAGTGGTATCAGAGCAGGTTGCTCCTTGTCGTTTCTCAGAGAAAATCCATGACGAGGTTAGGGTATAGAGAGTTGGGTCTCGAGCTAGTTTTTCTTGAGGACAACTAATCTTTCCAGCCCAAACGACCTCCCATGGCAGAAGAAAAAGAGAGATGACAAAGTAGGATATCCTTTCAAGACGTTGCTCAAGGAATCCCTTGTGTGACAAAGGAACGAGATGATTGACAAATTTTCTCAGATCCTTTGAAAAATACCGATGGCAGCAACTGAGGCATCTTCGACAAGAATCCACTTCGCAAGTACGACACCCTTCATGGTACAAGTCAATTTTTATATCCCCTTATTTGAAGGCCAAATAGATGTAGATGCTCTAGAAAAATGGTTGAATCTTCTAGATGGTTATTACTCTATCCAAAAAAAATTTGATAGTGAAAAGATCACCTTCGCACTCCTTAAAGCCCTTCCCCATGTCAGAGCTTTGTGGGAAGGTTACTGGGATAGGTACACTATGGATGAATCTACACTATTTGGGAGAGAACCCACTTGGGTGGCCTTTATAGATGCCCTAAAGGAGGAGTTCTACCATGTGGGAAACTATGATGACCAATACATGAGATGGACAACTCTACATCAGAAAAGAGACCAAATGGTGCCAGAGTACACTAACATATTTCATACCTTGCACTCAAATATGGGTATCAAAGATTCTGAGTGACACATAGTTTTGAAGTACCGAAGTGGTCTACACAGGTACATCCAAACATAGATGGATTTCTTGGACATCTCCTCAGTGGGAGTTGCTTATCGATATGCAGTCCAAATTGAACAGAAATTCAAGCAGCAGAGTAAGTGGGAGAATCATGGAAAAGGAAACTCTAACTCACATAATGAAGGATAGAGAAAGGAAGGCCAACCTCAAGAGAGCCAGTCCCAGATGCATGAAAATAAGGGTAACAAGAAGTCTAATAAAGACACTGGAAAGCGGTGTGAGTTCCACAATAGCCCTTGGCACAACACTGATGAATGTCGCTCAATACAACCATTGGTGGTCAAGCTCAAAGGCAAAGATTCGAACCCCAACTTGGACTTTCATTTAGAAAATAATAAAAGGAGACAGATCATTGATGGAAAACCCACTGCTACTATTGCAATTGCAACAATCCAACTAGAAGAGGATCATGAGGAGGGGGAGTGACTCGTCCATTCATAGATGTGGGTGAAGGGGACCCCACTGCATTTTATTGTTGACAACAGAAGCCAAAAGAACATCATCTCAGCAGAGGTTGTCAAGCAGTTGAATTTTCCAACAACACCACATTCGCAACCATACAACATCGGGTGGCTTCGACAGGGTTAATATCTCTGTGTCAGCCAACAATGTCGATTGTCCTATGACATCAATCCCTTCAAGGATGAGGTATTGTGTGATGTTGCCCCACTAGAAGTCTATGATGTTCTATTAGGCTAGCCATATATTTGGAGGCATCATGTTGTTTATGAGTCTCAACCCCGTAGCATCATTGTTACTCTAGGGGGTCAGCTATACAAGACACTAGTGGTAGTTCTGACTATTGTCCCACCAAAACAATGCCACAAAGTAATCTCTCATACTGCAAAGTTTAGCCTCTTCACAATCCGATTAGAAGGTGCACAAAAGGACACTACAACCACTGCAGCCTCAACCTAATACCTTTCTATCAAGCAAAAGCAGATCGACAAGATTGTAGATGAGTACCAAGATGTTCTTGCTGCACCTACGGGGGTGCCTCCACACTGCCCAATCAAGCAAGGTTATAAAAAAATCTTTCACACTCTTCATGATACATCTTCACCGACAGATTCCTACCACACTCAAGTAGATCATATAGCTAGATTGGTTGAACGGATCCAACCCCTCCAACAACAGGTTCATGACAACCTTCAACAAGCTAAGCAGGACAAATTCTTCAGCAAGGAAATCAATGCACCAAGCTTCAGATTAGTAGAAGTCTCCCCATCTCCCAAGGGAACTTGACGCAATGGGGACCATTGATTCCTAAGGGGGGAGGAATGATCCATATGGATCTCGGTGGACATCCACCTTTTCCACTGAATCACCATTTTGAGCCTGTGGTTTTGATATACCATGATATTCACCCTTTTGATGGGGAATTGAATGTAATGCCATCTTCATTTGTTAATTATAAACATCATGTAATGTTTTCCTAGTGGTCTTATGTACATGCCTACAACATAACGTTAATTCACTGGATCCCATTAGAACTCTGTAGTTAAGCGAGCTTAGGCTAGAGTAGTATTGAGATGGGTGACCACTCGGGAAGTCCTAGTGTTTTACATGCTTAAGGAATTTTATAAACTTAGTCCAATTTATCCCACATGCATCATGGGAATTGTTCTCCTCTCACTCTCTCATATATAATTAAGGTGAAGGAGGCCCTTTAAATAGGCAATGGAGTGTGATGTAAATCTTGTTGCGAATAAAGCGTAGCCAACATCTCTTTTCATAGATAGGCTACCCCATTCTGCCAGTTTGTGTTCTATAGTGTTTTTCTCTCTTGTTCATTAATAGAAGTTGGTTTTCACTATGTTTTTGTGTTCTCTGCAACATCTCTATGTATTTCATTGTTATATATCGGTTATATTTTTGTATTCATGTAGTTCTCAAAATAATCTGGATCAAGAATCCACGATGTGCTCAACGTCAACAATCTCAAGCCCTTCAAGCCACCACTCCTTGAGGAAACCGTTACGGTACATCATCTGATGGACAATCTACTCGATTTTCAACCTCCTCTGCTCATAGACACTATTCTAGACTCTCAGACTCACAACACTCACCAATAACAATATGTTTCCTACCAGTGGGACGCAAGGGATAGACACCTTCACAGGCCAAGTGGATGTCTCCAACAACATTGCAACGTTCTTTCCCTGACTTGTTGGCGGAAACATGGATGCTTCTGAATCCAAATAGGGAGGAATTGGGCCACCAAAGAGGGAGCCCATATTCCTTCACCAGTTAACATGAGGACGGATAATTGTTTCTATTGTAAACTATCCTCGCTAGTCCAGTTGAACAGGGTGGTTCCTAATAACTAATTAGCATGTCATTTCCGTCAGGAAATTAATTAATAAAAATAAAAACAGTGCTTGTCAGTCAGAAATAAAAGAAGCAAGTCTCTTGTTGTTGTTGTAAACAAAAATTTGCTTAGTCTGATAAAAAGGGTTTATTCTTATACATGGAATGGTCACTTACTTCTCACCTCCAACATTTTTCTCTTTCATTCTCTGTGTATTTGTATTTGTGTAGTGTTTATTTCTCGTGTGCCAGTCTATTGAGTTGCTACATTTTTAATTTTGCAGATAGAATTGTGGATCAAACTTGTAGTAGGCATAACTTACTCATACGAACTTTGATTGAGGTGTTCTTTACATCGATGAAAATCTCTCGATGTGTAGAATAGATATTTTCAAAGGATTGTGGTCTTTTTCCACAAAAGTTTAACCCTAAAATCACTATTTAATGCCCTAAATGGGCTCCAAAAGTTTCAAGACTTCAAATCACCAAAATACAACTTACCCCTAAAATGGGCTTATAAATTAATAGCTCCAATTTTTCCATTCAAAAAATACCAAAATAGATCACAAATTATATAGTTATCCATTTTAGATCAATCCCGTTTAGAGATCAATTTTCAGTGTATGTCTCGTAGGATTTTCATGCCTTTGAATCTTATATTGTTGTATAAGCTTCATTTTGTATACAATGCGTTAAATGTAAACTTTATCAACGAGGAAACTTTTGTTTGTACAAGTATAAAAAATTTCCAAGTTGTAATCATTTGTGGGAATTTAGATAAATCATTTGCAACTTAGTTAGCCTTGACGATCTTTAGATTGTATGTGTTATAAATTGTGGATGAGACTCTAAACATATATTTCAATGCCAAATATGATGATTTGGGTGTTTCTACTTACAAGAGAGTTTGAAAGGCACTAGAAAGAGAGTTACTAATTAAGAAAGTATTACTTACATATGAAAATTTTATTGAGATTATCTATAGGATATATTACACACGAAGATGGACCACTGTGGTTTGGTTTGAAATGCCAACTTAAAAATGGATGCGATAATTCCAAAAAAAACCTCAATTAAGGATATATTGGATTAAATATCACATTCACACATGCAAGAAAACTATGATAACATTTTCTCTCTTTAAATTTTTCTATCTTAGTTTGTAAACTTGTGTTCCAAGGCATGTGGATATCTATGGATTTGGAATCATCGGTAAAACATTTCTAGATTTTGCAGACATTGGTGTTACAATTTTTATAAATGGTGATCAGATCAAATATTGTTGTTGTTGTGAGAATTAATGGTGATGGTAAACTCTATAATCATCATTAAAAAAAATCACATTCATTGAAAACAATGATGGGATTTTAAGGAATGTCAATAAAAAAATGTAATTGATTGGAAATAATGACATTTCTTAATTTTTATTTTTTTTATAAATTGAATGGAAAATGGTGGTGATTGATGCAAACATGGTTATTGATCACTATCAAAGTGCACAACATAAACTCAACTACATCAATAGTAAAAAATTCATATACATAATTGAGAATGACATCAACAACACATTGTCTTTCCTTATTTATTCAAATGGAAAATGTTCTTATGCCTTATTACAAATCACAAATTCTCTTCCCTCTTTTTAATCAATAAGAACATTTAAAAAATAAAAAATATAAGCCCTACTTCAACATTCATCAAACCTCTCAATGTATTATCATTAATACAATTTTTCCCACCCAATAACCTCATGAATTTCATCATTTATACAAGGAAAGAATAAGGAAATATGTTATTTTTTTTAATTTGTTTTTAACCATCAGCTAACTCAATACTATATGTTATAATGACATGGAGTCATTATTGGCAAAAAAAAATTGGAACAAACTCATTAATCACAAAATACATGTAAATTTTCAAAATTGTTTCTATAAAAACAAATAAAAATATACATCCTACCCTAGAAATGTATGTCTTAAAGGTTCTAATGCAATGTTGACATGTTATCTCTCATGGCACATCCTCATACATGGTCAAGCTACTCATCAGTGACTAGAATGCATTATATTGTCTCGAATATTGAATTCTATAGGGTATTCAAATCAAATTGGCATGGATCTAGAAAATGCATGTCAAAATTTATAGAAGCACTTTTGACAACATATGAAAACATATATATGTAGTGTTTCACATGGGACATCACCCTACATTTCGCGATTATGGATTTTCCACAATGACACTTTCATTGTTTGGTCATTTTTGGGGAATGCAAATTAGTCTTTAAACAAATGGGTGCCAAGTACAAAATATGCACTCAATTGATGAACGAAGCTCAAAAAAAATAAATTATAATATTCTCTACCTTCCTACATAATCAAATTTATCACTTTGGTCTCAAAAATGTTAATTGTAGCAAAAAAATACAATTTTTCTTAAAAATCAGTGAAGATTGCACCCTAGTTGCACTAAAATGCATACCCAAGGTTGGTTATGCATGCTCAGGGTCTCAAATTTGAACTAGAAGTTGGTTAAACTATTCCTAACATATATACATCAACAAAATTCATCCATGATCATTTATATTCCTAGGGGTGCTCCTACATTAGATTCCCCTGGTTGAAAATTTGTGAGCATCTTGCTCACAGGGTTCATGATAGATCAACTACCACTAGTTTTTTCTTATTATTCCTTTTTCTCCTTCTTCTACTCCAAACATCGAACCACTCATCACTCTATTTTTCCACTTTGGATTCCATCTTTTTCCTCTTTCCACTCCTCAATTCTCCAACTTCTTGATGTAGATGACATCTCATCCCTACATCCAATTTTGTAAGTTTCTCTCCTCTTACCTTCACCGTAATTTTTGCATCTGGTTGCAACTCCAAATCCATGACAATCACTCATTCATGCACCATGATCAATTTTTTTTTCTCACGTTGCACATTACCTTCCTTGGTTGTAATCTCCTCGCTACCATTGCCACTATTAAAATCACCTCTAACAGACTCACTCTACATGTCCATTTCTTGTTATTTTATGCATCTTCTCTAGTATATAGTACCTACACCTTCTTCTACATCTACTTCATCTTCACAAATTCATTATTTATATGTGTCCCTTATACTTTCTCTTCTTCAAACTTATTGTGCTCCTTTTATTCATTATTGTTTCCATAGGTAATCTCAACAAATTCATATTCTCTTCATCTACTACACAAACTTATATTCCTACATCTAAATAAACATGCATAATATTATAGGAATCAAAAGTTCCTATATGCACCTTTGCTAATGGAACATCTACAACTTCATTTTTCTAGGACTTATCTTCTCCAAAGTCTTATTCAACCTCCATCTTCCCCATAATGTATTCCACCACATGCTCCTCATGTACACTCTTCTCAATCTCCATAACAACCTAGAGACACACTTCTTTTGTTGACCCCATCTTCAATGTGATACACACACCATCTTGTTTTTCATATGTTTTCTCTCATAAAGAGATCATGTCTTCACTTATTCTCATTTTTCTACCCTCCTCCTACATTTTAATTAGTTTCTTCTCGGCCTTTGGGGCTCACTGATAAACCTCTTCCATGATATGCACCTTCTCATTACATACTAACATTTGAATGGACTTCCTAATATCATTAAAAAATATAAAGGTCTTCTCTTCACTTTTCTTGACAAGACCAATGCTCGAGGCTACCCTACAAAATTCCTATGAATAATCTTCTAAAAACTTCTCTTTTTGCTTCATTTTATGTAATCTTATACAATCATAAATAAAAACTTACCTCTCATTCAACAATCATCTTTCCCCACTTTTGGATTGTATTTTCCTTTTCTTCTTATATATAATTGCAAATTATCCCACCACAATGATGCATGTCCCTTCAATGTATTGCATGCAGTGTTAACCCACTTGGAAACTTTAATTCCTTTGCACTCAAAATGATTTTTCATATCCTCAATCCAATCCATCAACTCCCACAGATTCAAGGTTCCATAATACACAGGAGCACCAAGTTTGGGTCTATCTTCCAAACTTGTTATGGCTCTTGTCATTCTTTCCTATGGGGAACTTTCTTCTTTTGGTTCTTCTCTTGCAACTTCCACTTCTTCATCATATTTACTCTCTCATCAATCACATATGTTATGATCCATATACTCTATAATGTCTCCATAGAATTTACTTTTGCAATGAATACTTTCAACATTTCTTCAACATTTTCATCAACAACCACATTTTTTGGTCTTCCTCAAACTCTTCTCATAGGAGGTTCTTGTCCTACCTTTTCACATTTCTACTTCCATAAGAATCCACACAATTCTACTCTCAAATAATTATATGCAACACCTTCACTCTTTGTTGGAATTGTCAAAAAAATAGGATTCTTCTACTCTAATACCATTTGATGAAAGAAGGGTTATTTCTCGTCATCAAAGTGAACCAAAAAAACTCATTCGCAACAAATATTCTAAAATTCATAAATATAATTGGAAATGGCGTCAACAACACATTTTCTTTTCTTATTTTTTTAAATGGTTAATTGTCTTGGGCCTTATTACAAATTATAGATGGTTTTCCCTCTCTGTAATCAATGAGACCATTGTTTTTGTAATGCCAATAATGCCTGTGTGTCATTATCAAATATGGTATGGAGTCAGTTGATGGTTAAAAACAAAAAGGAAATACAACTATAATAGCATGCCTTCTTCTTTCCTTGTATAAATGTATATTCCATGAGGAGGCTAGAGGGGGAAAATTGTATCAATGATAATACATTGAGAGGTCGGTTGTACATTGAAGTAGTGTTTAGTTCTTTTCTTTTATAATGGTGTCATTGATTACAATGTAAAACCAATGTACAATTACATCAATGTACAACAAACCTCTCAATGTATTATCATTGATACAATTTCCCCCCTCTAGCCTCCTTGTGGAATATATCATTTATAAAAGAAAAGACGAAGGCTATAGTTGTATTTCTTATTTGTTTTTAACCATAAACTAACTCCATACCATTTGTGATAATAACAAAGAGTCATTATTGGCATTACAAGATGGAATAAAACTCATTAATCACAAAATACACTCAATTTTCATAACTTTTTCTAAAAAATTCACATAAAAGTACATTCTACCCTATTAAACTATATCTTAGAGTTTTCATGTGGGGTTGACATGTTATCTCCCATGGTACATCCTCATGCATGCTTATCTTATTCATCTAGTTCTCAAAATGCATAGTTTTCATGTGGGGTTGACATGTTATCTCCCATGGTACATCCTCATGCATGCTTATCTTATTCATCTAGTGTTCAAAATGCACTTTTTTTTCTCAAAATTTAAATTATTTTACAAAAATTGGGTATTTAGACATGGATTTGTAAAATGCATTTCAAAATTCACATAGTGCTCATAATGCACTTTGTTTGCTCAAGAATTAATTTTTTTTACAAAAAATGGGTATTTAGATCAAGTTGACATGGCTTTGTAAAATGCATTCCAAAATTCACATAAGCACTTTTAACAACCTTTGTAAAATGCATCCAAAATTCACATAATCACTTTTAACAACCTTTGAGAATATATGGATGTTGAGTTTCACATGGTATGGATGTTGAGTTTCACATGGTGCATCATCCTACACTTTTGGATTTCTCAAATTTTCCTTCAATTGCAAGTTATGGATCTACTTGTAGTTTTTCACATGGTGCACCATCCTACATTTATATTTCTCACAATTTCCCTCTATTGTAGGTTTGGATCTTCCCAAGTCACACTTCCACTATTTTTGTTATTTTCAAGAAATGTGAACTAGTCTTCACAGAAATGACACCCAATCTAAAATATAGACTTGGTTGATGAATTTAAGCATGTAAATGAAGGATTATAAGATTCCTAACCTTTCCACGCATTGAAATTTATCACTTTGGTCTTAAAAATGTATGTTGTAGCAAAATAAGACAATGTTTCTTAAAAATCAATGAAAAATACATAAGAGTAGTACTAAAATACACGCCTAGGGCTAGTTCTGCATGCTCAAGGTCTCAAATTTGAACTGGAAGTATATTAACATATTCCAAAACCATTTAATTTAACATAACTCATACATGATCATCTGTCTTCCCAAGGACACTCTTACATCAAACTTCCCTAATTGAAAATTTGTGAGCATCATGTTCATAGAGTCGTTGATAGATTCACAACCAATAATTCTTTTGTCTTATTCTTCATTTTTCTCTTCCAACTTCAAACTCTAAACCACTTATTACTCTGCATTTCCACTATGGGATATGTATTCTTCCTCTTTCCACTCCTCAATTTTTCAACTTTCTAATGTAGGTGACACTTCATACCTACATTCAATCCTGTAAAATTCTCTCCTATTACCTTCACCATTATTTATGCTGCTCACTACATATCAAACTCCATGATCATCACACATTATTGTACTATCGTTGATTCTTGCTACTAAGATTGCATATTACCTTACTTGGATATAATCTCCTTGCCCCCATCAACTTTGCTAAAATCACCTTTAATGGACTCATTGTACATGTCCATTTGCTACTATTTTCTTTACCTTTTTTTTCTCTATGGTACCAACACCTCCTCTTGAAATTGCTTCATCTTCATGAACACAACATCTATATGTGTACCCTATGTTTTTTCATCTGCAAACATACTGTTCTCCTTCTCTTAACTATTGATTCCATTTGTCATCTCAACAATTGTTGATTTTTGTAGCTTCGGGAGGTATTCCCACTGGAGGCCAAGGTGCCAAGCATGTGGGAATTTTCATTGGCACCATTTTTGATTTTTTTTTTCCAGTAAAATTGGCCTAGAAATGAGGTTAGGGCCTCATATGCAAGTTGATGGGATTTGTGGCTTTGTGTGGGGGTGCCACACCCACAAAAATGATTAAAATATTCTAATTAACTGTTGAGTTTAGGAAGGGATCCTAAACTCACTCATTGGACTCCTATACACATGAGAGATGTCATTGTGACATTAGATCATCATCATAGTGGAAGAATGGAGTTAGTACAAGTGAGTCTGCACTTGTGCTAGAAGACTTGGTGATTTCAACAAAGAGAAATTATGCTAGGGTGGAAAATTTGGCCTAGGTTTGAGGACTCTCTATCTTCTGTTCTTGGCAGGGAAAAACACATTGCACGTGTGAGACAGAGAGAGAGGAAATTGTAGAAGGAAGAAGTCGTACGAGTGGAGTGAGTTGTATGAAGTGTCCATACAAGTTTTCGTACATGTACGCATTTTGTAGTGGGAACAATCATGTACATATGCAAGTTGTTGTGAGAACAACCGCGTACAACCATACAAGTTCTTCTGGGTAGGAGCATGTCCGTACAGGCTGATGTCAGGTGACCTCAACAGGTCATACATGTGTTTTGTAACAGATTTGTGGGCCGAAGATATTTCCAAGATATTTGTTAAGGTTTGGTGTTTCTCATTTGTATGGTTATTGGAGAACAATTTTCTCCTCAGATTTTGGTGAAATTGTATTAGCTGAGAGGATGTTTTTTGTCCTCATATTTGGTGATATTGTTTTGGTTGAGAGGACTAGTTTTTGTCTTCATATTTGAAGGATTGGATAAAGTTATAGATAAAAATATTGTGTCTCTTATGTATTGATGATTCATCTCTGATATGATTGTTTCCGATGCATATGTTTTCAGTCAATAATTTCAGTGTAAATTTGTTCAATGATAGCTAGATCACTAGGAAACAATTTTCAGATATGAAATTAGTCACATAGAGATGCATGTGAAAATTGATATGATATCATAGCTTGGGATTTGAAGAGAAATGGATCATCTTGAGACACTTTGTTGGCTACAACACTGGAAGAGTGTTGTACTTGTTCTTGTTCTAGGCAGGTCAAGATGGTGATTACATTGAAAGTTGAGGATAGGTTGGAAGGGGAAAGCAACTTCCGAGCTTGGAAGGCAAGGGTTCTCCTTCTGTTGGAAGAAAATGACCTCAAGGAGTAGGTTGGGGATGTGGTTCCTAGCCCAACTGATCCAATGGATTTTGAATTTCACAAGAAGAGGAAAGTGAAGGCCAGGTGGGTATTTCTAGAGTTCGTGAAGGACCACTTGATTCCTCACATTACCGAGAAAGAAACTGCCAAGGATATGTATGATGCTTTGGTGGGTCTTTACCAAAACAAGAGTACTGGCAGGATGCTACACTTGAAGCATCAAATTCAGATTGTTAAGATGATCAGTGAAGACACAATTGTTAGTTATCTTATGAAGATTACTCA
Organism: Picea sitchensis; assembly: GCA_010110895.2. Classification (NCBI taxonomy): domain Eukaryota; kingdom Viridiplantae; phylum Streptophyta; class Pinopsida; order Pinales; family Pinaceae; genus Picea; species Picea sitchensis. The sequence continues at coordinate 19,005 of SNQJ01S0047638.1, forward strand.
GATCTGAGATCAACTCACAACTATTGGTGAGATAGTGTAGGTTGATGAGTTGGTGAATGTAGCATTGAGAGGTATTCCCAGGTCCTGGGAGCCATTTGTGCAAGGGATCTATGCAAGAGAAAAGTTGTCAGAATTTGAGAAACTATGGAAAGATTGCATCCAATAGGAGACCCAATTGGTATCCAAGGATGATATGGATAGTGTGGTAAATAGTAGCAGTGATGAGAACCAGACCCTTGCAACCCACACTAGGAAGGGTAAAAGGGGTTCTCCAGACAAAAGAGGTCCGCCAGGGAGATGGGATTCTCCTAAGAGGGAAACATCTCCAGATCCGGGATGGAATAAGGATATTATTAAGATTATATTTTTTGAGCGTCATGATTTTGGGCACTATGCTTCACAGTATCCACACCAGAAGGGAAGAGGAAGAAGGAAACATGTGTCAATAACATAGGTTGATGATATTGCAGGTAGGTTCCAGAGGGATATCTTGTTGGTCTCCTCCCTTTCACGTACTATCTCCAGTAGGGAGAGATGGTTGGTAGATAACATAGAATATTTTCATAAGACAGGTGCTAGATAGTTGTTTGACACTCTCACATAGACTGACTCATACTTATGTGTGGTGCTTGGTATGAGAGCCAAAAATTAAGTATGAGGATATGATACTGTATCATTTTGATTGTATTCAGGATAGATATTGGGGGTGTTGAATGTGTTGTGGGTGCCAGAACTCAGAAGCAGTTTCCTCTCAATCTTGGAGATTGAGAGGAAAGGCTATCATGTATTGTTTCGATATGAACAGGTACTGCTTGTGATCAGACAGACTAGATTCATATCAATAGTGGTTCTTGGAGTTAGGGAGGGAAACCTATATAGGCTGATGGGCCAACCTATGAGTGATGTAACCAACAAAAGAAGAGAGATATATGATGAGGATAAGGTGGCTCCACGAGTGGTGAGGCAGGTGAACCCACACGTGGTACAAGCTCAGAGGAAGCCAAAGTTCAAAGGGATCCAACCTTCACAATTCGACTGAGGGGAGGAGAAAACTCCTAGGACTATGAAGATGGTGGTGGAAAGGGAGAAAATGGCCCTAGGGGATGTGCAGACTCAGAGGGAGTCAAGTTTCAGGAGGAGCATGAAATCTCAGAGTGAGCCTAATCTTAGGGAGAGTCAGTTGGATAAAAGGGAGAGATGGTCATCCATAGGGATTTCCCCTTCAGGTTCAGTTGGGAGAGATTCATCTTCCGAGATTGACAAACAAGTGTCATGGTTGGAGGAGGAAAAACATGAACTTTAGAGGAAGGAGGCTTCTAGGCCATGTGATACCTCCATGGAGGATACACTTGTTTTAACATGTTTTTATACAGTGATAGAGGAGGCAACTAGTGAGGACGACTAGGGAGCATGATTTTATTCAGTCACAGAGGGAGAAGACAATGAGGTAGATTACAAAGCAGGATTTTCTTTAGTGACTGAGGATGTGACCAGTCAAACATATTTTTCCTTGGGGACCAAGGATGTGGCTAGTCAGATAGACTAGATAGTAGGATGTGTTCTAGTGACCAAAGATGCGACTAGACAAATAGATTTTGAGGATGTGGCCAATCAGACACACTAGACTATAGGTTGTGCTCCAGTGACCGCAGATGCATCTAGTCAGACATATTGGACATCAAGATCAACTAATCAGGATGAGAAAAGTGCAATTGTGGTAACAAATCTTATGCTGATAGAGCTCGATGACCAAATGATAGAGGGAGTATCCAGTTTGGACTATTGGAGTAAAGATGAGGTGGTAGAACCAGAGCTATATCTACTATGTGCGATAGTGGTGCATCCATATGTTGGAGGATGGGATACCTCACTCGCTAAGAGGGAGTGTTGATTTTTGTATCTTCAAGAGGTATTCCCACTAGAGGCCAAGGTTTCGAGCCTGTGGGAATTTTTGTTGGCACCAATTTTGACTTTCGTTTTAGTAAAATCAACCTAGAAATGAGGCTAGGGCCTCATGGGAAAGTTGATGGGATTTGTGGGTTTGTGTGGGGGTGACACACCCACAAAGAGGATTAAAATATTTTAATTAATTTTTTATTTTAAGAAGGGATCCTAAAATCACTCATTGGAATCCTATATAAAGGAGAGATGCCATTGTGACATTAGATCATCATCACAGTGGAAGAATGAAGTTAGCGTAAATGAGTCTACACTTGTGCTAGGAGGCTTGATGATTTCGGCAAATGGAAATTCTTCTAGGGTGGAAAATCTGACCTAGGGTTGAGGACTCTCTATGTTATGTTCTTGGCAAGGAAAATCACACCGCACATGTGGGAGAGAGAGGAGACCACAGAAGGAAGAAGTTGTACGAGTGGAGCGAGTTGTACGAAGTGTTCGTACAAGTTTTTGTACATGTATGTAGGTTGCAGAGGGAATAGTCGTGTATGTACATGGGTTGTTGTGAGAATAGTCACATACATTCGTACAAGTTCTTATGGGTAGGAGCAGGTCCATACAAGATGACGTCAGCTGACCTCAATAGGTCGTACATGTGGTATACAATAGATTTGTGGGTATAATATTTTTTTGTGATATTTGTTGAGGTTTGTTTTTTTTTATTTTTATGGTTATTGGAGGACAATGTTGTCCTCGGGTTTTGGTGAAATTGTATTGGTTGAGAGGACAATTTTTGTCCTCATATTTGGTGATATTGTATTGGTTGAGAGGACTAGTTTTTGTCCTCATATTCGAAGGATTGGATAAAGTTACAGAACATAATTATTTTGTCTCTTGTGTATTGATGATTCATCTATAATATTGTTGTTTCTGCTACATATTTTTTCAGTGAATAATTTGAGTGTAAAGTTGTTCAATGATAGTTAGATCACTAGGAAGAAATTTTCAAATCTAAAATTAGTCACATAGAGTTGCACGTGAAAATTGACAAAAACTTCATCATTCTCTTCATTTTTTGCACGATCTTATATTCCTACATCCAAATCAACACATATAATATTATAGGAATCAAAATTTACTATTTGTAGCTTCTCCATTGGAACAACTTCTAGAATTTCACTTTTTTGCAACTTTTCAGTTGCAAACTCTTCTTCAACCTCCACCCCCTCCAACATGTATTCCACCACATGCTCCTCATGTACACACTTCCTAATATCCAAAACAATATAGAGAATCTTCTTTTGTCGACATCATATTGATTTTCATCTACTCAACTCCAAACATCATCTCTTGACTTTTTTTTTTCATTCTTCTCGCCTATTACTACATTTTTATCAATTTCTCCTCTGTGGTTAGGGATGACTAATGAGCCTCTTCCATGGTTTTCACTTTCTCATTACATACTAAATTTTGAATGAAAATCTAGTGGTCTTCTCTTCACTTTCATTCACATGCTCAACTCTCATGGCTACCCAACAAAATTTGTATGCATAATCTTCTATAGACTTATCTTTCCACTTCATCTTCTTGAATCTCTTATTCATATTTAAAATATAATCAAAAGTTAAAACTTACCTCTCATTTCAACAACCATATTTTCTCACTTTTAGATCTTGTCTTTTCATTTTCTTCTATTGCCCCATTATAATAATGCATATCCACTCAACTATTGCATGAAATTGCAAGTAGTCAACGCTCCCCAGTGTATCATGACAAGGGACTAATCGCCTCTTGTGGATCCTTGAAATCTGGCGGTGGTAAGTTTCAAATCACCTGTGGGTTTTGGTCTAACGACATTCGTACTACCGAAAAATGGTATTAGATCTAGAGGTCATGAATTCGATACACACTCGGCTTGTGCTGAGGGGGATATTATTGCACAAAATTACAAGTAGTCAGTGCTCACCAGTGTTTCGTGACAAGGGACTAATTGCCTCTCGTGGATCCTTGAAATCTGGCGGTGGTGAGTTTGCCAATCACCTGCGGGTTTTGGTCTAACGACATTCGTACTATCGAAAAACACTTACACTGTCCTTCCATTGTACTATATCAATGGTTGAGAATGTACCCGAAGTGATTTTCAGATCGAATGATTTATATCCACTTCGAGACTTCGACATTTGGGACTTCAGGACTTAGGGAATCTGCTGGTGGTAAAACTCCCGAAGTAAAACTCCCAGAGTGATGTAACATTTCACACGTCACCTGTTGACTTGGCACGCGTTGAGTGGTTACCACGTGTCACTCGCTGACATGGTATTCCACATGTCCTTGCTGACATGGTCTGCCACATGTCCTTGCTGACGAGGTATGCCACATGTCCTTGCTGAGGTGATCTGTTGATGTGGTCACCTGATGTGACACATATTCATCTCCTTGATCTAACGGTCAGAATAATATTCTCCAGATCCAATGGCCCTTATTCATTTTAGACGATCTGATGCTTGATATCTTCTTCGAATGATCCGGTGGTTGAGAATTTGTTTCGGCTTTCCATCTCTCCGGTCTCTGGGCTTCAAGTATTTCAAATCTCAAATTGAAAAATATTGAAGTGATATTTTTCCAGAGCGTAACCTCCTCACATCTTTAGACTCAAAATGAATGATGTTCGTTTGATCAAGATCTTATATCAACGACTCGATCTGTCTGTGATGCAACTTTGCCTTAGATTAAATCCAACGACTCTCTATCTTTACGTATTCTATCCTTCCACTTAATTTGATTCGATGACTGACGAAGATTTGGATAATCGAATTATCAAACCTTGTGCCCCGTTTATCCTATCCTTCACTTAATTTGATCTGACGGTCATGAAGACTCTCGAAGCAGATCCACGATCAAGGATTTTGATTCTGATCACGTTTCTGTATTGCGCTTTCCCTTCTGATCTTTGATATCTTCATACGGTTCACTTCTCCTCCTGAGATTATGCTTTTCTTGTTTTTCATCGTCATTTTGGTTCTTGCCATCAATGAAAAACACACACTTCCTGTAAAACATGCCAACAATCTCCCCCTTTGGCATTGATGGCAACCCTGAAAGGCTACACTATTCTACTTAGACCTCCAACTGTAACATACATACAACACCTTTTTCTCCCCCTTTGACATCAATGTCAAAGAAAACAGAGAGTGACTCTGTGCTCTCCCTGATTAGATATACTAGGAGAACTCTCCCCCTGATCAAATAGACTATTTATCTTGATAACGGGGTCATGCCCAACTTCTGGCGTAGATACTCAAACTGAGCTTTTGCAAGCGGTTTAGTGAATATATCATCAATCTGATCTTTAGATGGAATATAATGCAAAGAAACAACATTGTTGGTCACATGTTCCCTCAAGAAGTGATACTTGATGGGTATATGCTTGGTCTTGGAGTGAAATACACGATTCTTTGACACACTAATTGCACTAGTATTATCACAATGAATTGGGATCGGTGCAATATATTTTACCTCCAAGTCTGCAAGTGTTTGAATCATCCACAATACTTGGGTACAACAAGTGG
>SNQJ01S0047638.1:41508-51532 GCA_010110895.2 Picea sitchensis
GAAACAATGGCTTCAATAGCACTCCACAATGAGAGATAAAATCATAATGAGGAAAGGTGAAGTGCTACCATTCCTTTATACTTGTACAAACCCCTTCTAGATATTTCCTCTTTTTGACCAAATCCACGGGAAGAATAAATTCACTTTATAACCCTTTTAAACCCCCTTTTAATGTCAAAAAAATGATTAATTGACTTCAAAGGAATTCTCGGATGTCGAAAATCCATTTCTCATCATTTCAACCTTTATAACTTTCCATCCTGGTTCCAATGAGCTATTACACTCATGTATCTCTTCAGATAATAGGGTCTCAATAACACATTAAGTGCATTTAATAAAATTATGCACAATAATAACAAAAAATACGGAAATTGTCAAAACACCACAGAACCAAGAGCGGACTATGCAAAAATGATGATAATGATAAAAGATGGTAAATGGGCTAGATCGGGCCCCATATAACCCCTCCAAATTTCCCGAGCTCACTATTAACCACATTTTACTCCTCTAGATAGGCTGACATAAACTTACAAGGTCACCTCTAACTATGGAGCAGTGGAATCCAAAAATGGGGACATTATAGTCTTCCCTTCCCAAAGATTGTTTGTTCTCAAGCAATTTCATCACAAACTTATGTACCATCAACTCAACTAGTCTGAAACTGAAAATGATACCAGGATCCCAAACCACCCTAGAAGATGTGAAACGTTGTTGATGTTTGAATATGTTAAGATCAAAACAACAACCTCACAAGGATGTGAATATCCTCCTATTTTTTTATAGAAGTGACACTCCTCTATAAATTCTAGAAAGATATATCTAGATATTTCTTTATTGTTGAAACTGCTAATAAACTCGTAATCTTTATTGTTCAAATAAATACAAATTTAACAACATAACAAAATATATGAAATTCCTGAGAGATGAACCAGGAATATTTACTCACATTAACACACACTTTTGCAAAAATATAATATAAAAAGGATATTTTACAGAAAATATAAAATAAACCTCACATCCATCACAACTTTTAAATGTTTTTGATCACATTTCAAGGAAAAAAGAACAAATGGCCCACATGTAACATAACTTTAAAAGAGTCTTTATTATTGAAATTAAAAACATGATTTGATAGGTCAATTTCAAATATCTTTACTCAAATATCTAGAGTTTAAAGATACATTTAAAATTAACCCCAATATAGTTCTCTTGGATCTTGTAAAAAATAATAAGATAGTCTTTAATAGTATTATAGAACAAGAGCGTTTGTCCAAAGGACTGGGATTAAGGCTCATGTTGACCGTAAATTAAAATGAAAGAAAATAAATATGATAAAGGAACAAAGTCGAGTATGAGCGGAGCAAAACTTGAAATGAAGATAAAGGAACAATCATGATTCAATTATATTCTTCTTTAGAAATACAAAATAAAACTGGATGAATTCTGAAAGGGGAAATAATGAAAAGGTAATGTGATCAATTTTGACTTATTGTGATGGATTCTCCCTCTTTTCATTTACTTATTGATGCACATTTTATATTATCTCTTGTTGTAGTTGCATGGACGATTTCAACTGCTCCCAACTGATATTCTTCAGTTATATTTAAGAAGGCTTGTTTAAACCAATCTTCTATGTAATCCTTCATTGGTGCAACATTAATCTCATATCGTATTTTTATATCAAATAAAATTCCTTCTAACTCTCTTAAATCAAATGAAAGTTGATGAAGTGAATTTTTGATATCTTCATTTTTATTGGCATAACTCACCAACCAGTTTTCAATTTCAATGTCATCATAATCTATTATGTTATTAAACTTTTCAGCTGAAACCCCCTTTAGAATTTCCACGTGCTTTTCAAATTGCAACCTTGTCATAAAAATATAAATTGTTATTAACTTTGGATCATGTACCTCCCCGGTATTTCCCGCTAAGTATATTTCAGTTAATCTACGATACAACACTTCCTTTTTGGTTACCACAACATCACAATCATCCAAGATTTCTCTTATATTTTTTATCTTTTTAATCCATCATGCCTTTAATTGTTTTAATCGAGTAGACGAAGGAAAATATTCTTATTTTCTTTTTAAATCAGTTATATTTGAAACTTTCAAAATAAAAATAGTGACAACATCCTTATAAAATCCTTCTTCATTTTTTAATCACTTTGAAGGAATTATCTGAAACTATTCATCTTAGAACCAAAAGAAACGATATTGTTTCCAATATCCCATGCTTCCAAGATAAGAGACGTTCTTTTTTTGATGTTTTCTTCAACAAAATTTCTAACCGCAACCGATAAACTTGATGTTCCTGTCAACTTTTAATCTGATGTTCCAGGTTGAATAGTTATCAACATGATTGCAAGGATAGGTGGTGGCATCAATGTATATTCCAACTCCTTAACTCTTTCTTTCAACCATGCATTTTCTGCTTCCATGTCATCAATTGATACATCTAGAGCATCACTAGTAATTTTGTGAATTTTAGCAATCCTTGACACTGGGACTTTATTTAAGTCCATCTCTGAATTTTTTATTCTCTTTCCCTTTGAATTGACACGTTCAAAGACCAAAATTTTCAAATCTTTTTCAAACGTCACACTATGAAGGGTAAACGACTCTTCTTCATAAAAAGTATTTTCTTGGATTGCCATTTCTTTATCTTGCTGGATTCTTTGTTCGTCATCTATAAATTCAATATCTTCAATGTTGGCATCAAGTTCCATGTCTTAAAGAAGAACATCATCTTCAAGTATGTATTATTCTAATTATTGTTGAGTGTTTTGCCTTTTTATTTTATATATTGGTAATTTATGACATTTTTCAATATTCTTTTCTTGATTATTAGGATCATCATCATCTCCTAAATTATCAATTGAAGATTTTTGTTTTTCTCGAATAATATTTTGGGAATGTCGTTTTGATGTGTTGCTTCTCTGAGATGAATCCTGAGATTTTGTGCTTTTCTCACTTGCAACTCTCCCATGTTGCTTGTGTTCTTCATTTGTACTTATTATGGTTTCAATATCTGCAACTTGTACTTTTTCAAAATTGTTTTCATCATTTTCCTCTTCTCCAAAATGTAGGTATTTATATATGAAACACTAAAACCAACAAAAGTCATATGGTTCATGAAAGACTGGAAGGGGTCAAATCCCTTCACCAAATCTGCCAATTTTAAGTTGTATTAATCAAATTGAGTTGCAAACTCATCATTGAGGCATTGTTTACCGTGATTTCACCAACTTTCCATGGAAATTGAATGAATTGTTTTCTCTTTCTTTGAAAAAACAAATTTAACCAAAATTTGTACTTCCTGCAGACTTCTATTATGAAATTTTTGTTTGATACATAGAACAAGAGATAAATTAGGGGTTATCAGAAAAAACAAATTATGATTATACTGTATTTTTCATTAGATTCAAATGTCCCCATTTGGTCTAAGAATGTATCTGCTTCTAATGATAACCTTGCACTATTCTTTCCAAACATAGGTCGTTTAAAAGAAAATAAAAATGAATTATAGACTTCATAGAAATGATATATTTCTTTTTGTTTCCAGAGGGCATGATACCGTGTGTAAATTGGGCCTGTTTTGAGATCAACTTGTTTTGATAAATGCAAGCCTTGAAATTCATGAACGTCAACAATAGCAAAAACCAGATATCCAGACATGTAGAATTTCCAGTCTTTTATTTGACAGTTGAGACGATATTTTTGTAGATATAATTCTCGACCAATAATTTTTTTTTTTCCTTGAACAAAGTGATATCAAATATAAATGGCCAGTCAGGGAATAGTAGTAGTAGACTATCATCTAATTATTCTATCCAGAAACCAAGCCATTTCTTTGTAGGGTTTCTTTAGTTGACTAACCTGTATTGTTGATAAATCTTTTGACATTGTTGTCGAGTCTCCAAGACACCGTGGTAACACATCCCTACCACCATTTTTAGCTTTAATGAAAATTTTTAGCTTCTTCAACCTTGAATATTGTTGTCGGCTTTGGAAATGTAAGTATCTGACTGAAAGTTGGGGGTGTGAGAGAGATTGGTGAATGTCCATTCATTTTGATAATTCTTTTATCCTTTTCAAAATTATCAGTGCACCATATCACCAAGTCTTTTTTGTCGAAAACCCTTGGAACACATCGTGCTAGAACTATCCTAGATGTCCATATATTATTGACATTTCTTTCTTCCAGTGGAAATGAAGCATAAGACCTGTAAATGTTTGACCAATGGTTCTCTAGGTATTCTCATGCAAAGGTGTTCAATGTGTCACCAAAAAATCTCTCCCTACTTCTTTTCATATTTTCTTAAAACTTTCTCATCAAGGTATGCATAGTGCTCCTGCAATTACAAAATAATCTTTTATTTTTAGTATTAACACCGAAGCTTTTGTTTTGAGAGAAGTGTTAGGAGAATTTAATTTTTAAATTAAGAGGTTAGTCTCGAAGAGAACACCATTTAATAATGGTCCTTCAAATATTGAATTTGCATAAGGCATGCATTAAATTCTTTCTTGGTTAGTGTGACATGGGAAAGAGATTCAGGGGAGCGAAGAAACATATGTATAAAAAATAAGATGGAAAAGAATCCCACTTCCGCGGTTGTAAAATCGTTTTGAAAAGAAACTAAGTATTGAATATCGGGAAAATGGAGAACAAAAGACCTTTCGACATGATGAACGGAGTCCTGCTTCCGTTGTTGCAAAATAAAACTAAGTAAGGAGTAACAGACGAGCGAAGAAAAGGAAAGGAAACTTTGGGGATGTGTTTAAACTCTGCTTCCACGGTTCTTGAAATACGACTAAGTATGATACCATGGGCAGACGAACTTACGAATACAAATTGAAAATAAATTGCATTTCCACAATCTCGCCATTCCATGGAACATATGAAAAATGGATAAGTATTGGTGGGGTCTTTCGCCATAGATCAAAATTTTTCTAAGCATGGAAAATAAAGGAGACAAGAGGTAAAAGACTTGGACATAAAAAATGTCAACAACTGGCTCCAACTATGGGATAGAAACCCCCTGCAGGTTGCTAAGAATCTAGAACATCGCCAATTGGGCATGGAGTAAAAAATTAAAAGAGAATGTACAACAAAAGAAAATAAAAATATGTACATATGAGAAGAGATCTGATCATGCAAAGAAACTCTTGAGATGTTTACCATTGACTAAAAACATTTGTGTTGTCCCCTTCATATAGTTGAGCAGATAAGAATTTAAACCAACAATTTTTTCGATGACATAAGGTCCAATCCATAGTACTTCAAATTTCGTATGCAAATAAGGCTTATCTTTTGCTTTGTTCCATAGTAATACTAATTCCCCTTTTTGAAAAAAATTCTTTGTTGCTTCTTGGTTAAAATATTTATTGACAATCTGTTGTCTTTGATTCATTTTCTTTAATGATTTGGCTCTTTGTTCCTCCAATTTGATCAAGTGATTGTACCTTCTGTGTAGTGGAAAAATTTCTTCTACATATTCAATATTTATAGCACTTGTTAAAGCATTCAGGTCCATACTAATTGGCATTCTGGCTTCTTTTCCATAAACCGACACATATGGAGATATCTCGATACTATCTTTTGGTGTCAATCTACTTTCCCATATGCATATGTCAATTTTAAATTCCAATTCCTTTGACTTGGATCAATTGTCTTTTTAAGAATTTAGATCAAAGTTTTTTAGTAGATTCAACCAAACCATTTCCTTGAGGATATTAGTTTGATGACTGTCCCACTATGATACCAAATTCGCCACAAAATATAGTAAATTTTGATGCAATGAATATTGATCCATTATCTGTGATAATTTTTTATGGAACTCCAAATATTGATAAAATATTGTGTTTAAGGAATTTTTTGAGTTCTTCCAAGTCAATTTTTTTCAACGCTACTGCCTCTTGCCAATTTCTAAAATAATATATAGCTATGAGAATATATAAATGACCTTTGCTCTCTTTTGGATTAATTGGCCTGATTACATCAAGTCCCCATTGTGCAAATGGTTCTTCTATTGATATAGGTTGCAAAGACATTGCAACCTTCTTCATTCTTACTGAAAATTTCTAACAAGAAATGCATTTTCTTATCATTGAATATGAATGTTTGAAAAGTGTCGGCCAATAATAACCAACTCTCATTATTCTATGTGCAATAGTTGTGAGTGAAAAGTGTACACCACAAAATCCTTCATGAAATTCCTCCAATAACTTGTGAGCCATTTTTTCATCAACCCATCTTAACAATATTCCATCAAAATTCCTTTGGAACAAAATTTTTGCAACTAATACATACTGATTTGATTTCATTTTCAATGTTCTTCTTTCTTTGGGACTCATTCCATTTGGAAACTAGTGAGACTTCAAATAGAAATCAATACCTTTATACCACTTAGAATTTGATGTAGATGATCCTGCTGAAATTGATAAAACCCCATTTAATGAATCATTTCCTGTAATGAGTTTGCATAGCCCTTGTCCTTTGACTTATTTTAATGGTTTGATTTCAATATCATATTCTTGGATTTTCACTAACTAATTATCCCATTTACCTTCTCTCAGTTGTTGATTGAGGATCATTTTTACTGGGGAACACAGAACATATGCTATGACACGAGAAGATAAAATGTAAGTTTTAAAATGAGCCACTGTCTTTTTACTAAGGAAAGTTCTTGCTTCTCTATCTTTGAATATTTCAACTCATAATCATGTAAGGTTTTACTCATAAAGCTTATTGGTAGTTCTTCTCCTTTATAATTTCTCTGCGTTAAAATTGAAGCAATAGTCTCTTTTGAGGCAAAAGAGTAAATACAAAATCTTTGTTAAAACTTGGGCTTATCGATATCGGGGAGGGAAAAGAGTAAATAACAAAATATTTGTTTAAATTTGGGCTTATCAACATTGGGGCAGTTGTAATTGCATGTTTGATATCATTGAATTTTTTTTGAATATCTTGAGTCCATTCAAATCTTTGGTCCTTTTTAAGCAATAAATTTATTGGTTTGACAATTGTTGCATAGTCTTGGAAAAATCTTCTCATAAAATTTATTTTACCAAAGAATGATTGTACTCCCTTCTTTGATGTTGGTGATTTAATTCATTAATAACATTTACTCTTTCTTGCTCAATATAGATTCCCTCCTTGCTGACTACGTGTCCTAATAATTTTCCTTCAGAGACTGCAAACAAACACTTCTTGGGATTTAGAGAGATTCCAAATAATCTACATCTTTCAAAAAATTCTCTTAGATGATCGATATGATTTTCTCTTATCTTGGAACATAAATTGATATCATCTTAGTAATCAACCATGAATTTTCCTATTAGATCTTTGAAGAAATGATCCATATCCCTCTGAAATGTTGCTCGAACATTTTTCAAACCAAATGGCATGCAAACATATGCATATGTCTCCCATGGTGTGATGAAAGCAGTTTTCAACCTATCTTCTTTTGCAACACGGACTTGATTATATCCTTAGAAACCATATAACATGGACATGAGAGTTGAACCAATAAATTGTTGGAGTAACATTTCCATGTTTGGAAGAGGATAGTTATATTTTATATTTTCTTTATTTAAATCTTGAAAGTCAACACATAAGCGAATTTCCCCACTTTTCTCCCTTACAATAAATGGATTGGAGAGCCATTTTGAATGTTTGATTGGGAAAATTATTCCAACTTTTCTCAAATTTTCAAGTTCTATTTTCACTAATGGCTTCAATTTGGGGATTATTATTCTCAATTTCTATTTAAATGATTTGGTCCCTTCTTTTAGTGGTATGATATGATGGAATATTGATTTATTATAAGCTTTAAGATCATCATAGCTCCATGAAAATACATCAAAATATTATTTAAACAAAGAAGTATATTGATCAACTTATTTTGGTGTGAAATCAATCCCAAGATTCACACATTTTGGCGATCTTTCAGTTCTGATGTTTATCTTTTGAGTTTGTTGTATCTTTCATGTAGATTCTTCTTCTTTAAGATCTTTAGTCTTATCATCTCCTGTGAAAAGAGATTCATTTTGATACAAATTTTTGAAATCAATGCAATACTTTCTTCAGGTTCACCTGCATTGGCAAGAAAATCATTCAATTGTTCATGATTTTCAAATACTTGAAGATATTCCTGGTTGTCAGAAACTGAGGGTCAAAAGATTCTTTTCACTTGAAAATTATTCTTGTTTTGAAGATCATCTGGATTAAATAATGATGCGGCAAGTGCTAAAGAGTCTACTTTTTGATTCCTTTCTCTAGGGATGAAAGATATATTAAATGAACTAAATGAATCCATTAATTTATTTACTCTTTTTGCATACAATTTCAATGTTTCTTTTTTGATCTTATATTTTTGATTAATATGATTTATAACTAGTTCAAAGTAGAAATAGCAAATAATATACTACTAAGAAAACTTATTTGAAAGGGTTGTATTTTTGGCTTTGAGGTTTATCCTCTTGTGCAATGCTACCTGAGGGATAGAACCTTGGACAGGGGCCGCAGGCCTTCCCTTCCCCCTCCCCTTTTCCCATTCCCACAATATTTCCCGGCTCCCCATTCCAGGCTCCCATGTTAACTTTTTCGGCCACTCTTTCCTTTCCCCTCCTCCCTATGGTGGCGTACTCTAGCGAGACCCCGATGGTGCATGCGTTCCCATCACGTGGGATGGGACACATGGAGGAATCAAACACGTAGGCAATGGACTATGAAGTTAGTATCGCAAGTCCCTTCGCCTTTGTGTCACACAAAGAGTTTTTGGAATCCATATAGCACCCTTTCTCATGCCATCACACATTCTCGCAATTACTGCAAGGCTCTATAGGCGGTATTTTTGAGCATGCCAAGCTCTCCAATTCCCATTTTGTCTCTACAGGATCTCAAACCTCTTCCTCCCTCAGGAGGCATAATATTTTTGTCCCCCCGTCTTCTTCCCCTAAGGAGAATGGTCCTATTCTTGTGGTTTCACGGATGGAAGAAAAGAAGGGTCTTACTGGCAAAGGGGACCAACCATTGCATAAAAAATCATCTCGATGCTTAAAGGAATGTAGGGGTTATGTGAAGATGGTGATAAGAGATGAGATTACTCTGTGCGACGTTCCTCAGCTAGTGGGGAAAAATCAGGTTAGAAGTTTCATTGGTAAAGCTCTGAGAAAAATATCCCTCACAAGTTGGATGAATAACATGTGGAAACCCTTAATTGGCTACACCCCAAAGGTCCACTTCTATCAAGAAACTGGATTTCCTTCAGTTTCCTTTCAACTAAAGACTGCAATGAAATACGAAAACAAAACTGGTCCTAGGGTCCATCTGGTCTTTCTCTAAAACCATAGGCAATGGATTTCAACCCCCTTAAAGAATCCATAGCAGTAATGAAGGTATGGGTGATTTTACCTGGTTTGCCTTTGGATTTTTGGTCTAGAGAAGATTTGGAAGCTATTGGAAACAAATTGGTCTCTTTCGTCAAGATCGAACCTAATTGGGACTCGAAAAAAGACTGCAGATGGGCCTGGGTCATGATCGAATTTGATGTCAAAGAAGGGTTAGTAGGCAACATCAACCTGGTTTATGATGGAATTACTTGGCACCAAAAGGTAGACTACTGGAGAATACCTTTTCGGTGCTACAGATGCTACAAAATCGGTCATATTCACTCCCACTGTACACAAATTGCATCGATGCAACAAACTCCTGCTAGACTTTGGAAAACCAAATCCATTATTAGAAAGCAAGACTTAGTCGAGGTCGTCTCAGTGGAAGGAAAAAATGAAGAGATTCCTCTTGATAACGTCAAAGTGGACCTCTCCAACCAAGCTATGGGTGACCTAACTAAAAGAAATTCAGATACAGGTATGGCTACTTCATCCCCATATCTACCTTCTCTTTTTAATATGGGTTTGCTTTCCTCTAACCCCCTTCCCTATGTTCCCCCCTTTCTCCCAGGTCCTCCCCCTCTCCCATTGCACCCCCTTCCTTCTCCTCCCCTCCGAGTTCAACG
>SNQJ01S0047638.1:52484-72657 GCA_010110895.2 Picea sitchensis
ATATAGCACCCTTTCTCATGCCATCACACATTCTCGCAATTACTGCAAGGCTCTATAGGCGGTATTTTTGAGCATGCCAAGCTCTCCAATTCCCATTTTGTCTCTACAGGATCTCAAACCTCTTCCTCCCTCAGGAGGCATAAGATTTTTGTACCCCCGTCTTCTTCCCCTAAGGAGAATGGTCCTATTCTTGTGGTTTCACGNNAAAATCTCCCCTCTGAACCTTGTCCCTCTCATGATGCGGTTTGCTGAAAATATTAAGACTTTCAAAAGCACCATAAAAAAATGGCTCCCTCTTTGGAAGTCCAAGAGGGTTTGTTTCATACGAGACACAGAAGAAAGCATTGTCAAGGCCCTTAGAAATTTAGAGGAGATCCCCCTTTCTAATGAAAAGTTACTAGAATTAAGAGAGTTGGAGGACAAACGAGCCAAGTGGCTCAAAACAGAAGAACGTGAATGGTGCATTAAGAGTAGGGCTCTCTGGATAAAATAAGGAGATAATAACACCAAGTTTTTTCATCAGTTTGAAAACTACCGAAGAAACCTCAACACAATTTGGGAAATCAAGGATGAAAAAGGAAATGTGGTAGTTTCTTTTGAGGACAAGGCAAAGCTTGGAGTAATTGTTTTTAGTAATCTCTTTTCTACCCCCTGGTTGCCCCATTCAAGAAATCATGGAGGTAGTGGGAAAATTCCCTACTGTGTTTTCTGAAGAAATGAATTTATCCCTAGAGGAAGAGGTTACAAAAATAGAACTAAGGGCAACGTTGTTCTCTATGAAAAATGGAAAAATCCTAGGCCCATATGGTGTCACGGTGGAATTCTTTAAGACATTCTATGACCACTTGAAGAAATATCTATTATTGTTGGTAAGAGAATCACAAAAGGAAGGAAGAATTCACGGTACTCTCAATGCCACCTTCATGTGCCTTATCCCAAAAAAACAATGCCCTTCCTCCTTTGAAGATTACAAACCGATTACATGCTGCAATGTTAGCTACAAATTAATCTCTAAGATTATTTCTAGAAGACTAAGACTGATGCTAAGTGATTTCATAGGGGAAGAACAGTTTGGTTTCCTTCACAATAGACCAATTCATGATGCAGTTGCCATCGCACAAGAAGTGCTCCACTCTGTCAAAAAATGAAATCTTAAGGAAACCATCCTAAAATTGGACCTCTCCAAAGCCTATGACCAAGTAAACTTGACCTTTTTGTGGCTAGCCCTACTCCAAATGGGCATGTGCTTAAAAGCAGTTAACTGGATTATGGGGAACGTTCAAAGTGCCTCCTTGGTTGTCCTTATCAATGAAGCCCCGTCCTGTTTCTTCAAAGCATCTAGAGGTATCCGACGGGGTTGCCCTATTTCTCCCTTCTTATTACYGATTGTTGCAGAAGCACTTAGCATATTGATAAAGGAGGCCCAGTGCAATGGCCTTCTGCGAGGAATSATAGTSTCAGAATATGAATCAGTGACTCACTTGATATTTGTAGATGACATCTTTTACAACCTTTTTGGTTCTCAGAGGAACTTKAAATCCTTCAAAACTATTTTAAACCTCTTTTGTAGCGCAACATGAATGAAAGTAAACATGGAAAAATCTTGTCTAATTCTTAATAATTGCATGGAAACAAAAGAGTTCTCCATCACCAACTCCTTTCCTGCCCAAAGGAAACCTCTTTCTGAATGTTTCAAGTACCTAAGATTCAACTTAAAAACAAACAATTATAGGAAAGAAGATTGGAGTTGTCTAATCAGAAAAGTTGAGGCCCGAATAGCCATTTGGGTCAATAGACTCCTATCAAGAGGCGGAAGACTAGTGCTAATTAAAGTGGTCCTAGAAGTTAATCCCATTTATTGGAACTCTATAGCTACAATCCCTAAAGGAATTCTAGATCATATTCGCTGTAT
This sequence comes from Picea sitchensis, assembly GCA_010110895.2. Lineage (NCBI taxonomy): Eukaryota > Viridiplantae > Streptophyta > Pinopsida > Pinales > Pinaceae > Picea > Picea sitchensis. The sequence goes on from SNQJ01S0047638.1 coordinate 54,397, forward strand.
AATCTTTCRTTTTTTGTGGGTGGGACAAAACTCTCCTGGAGGCACTCATTTGGTCAGTTGGAATTCAATCGTTTTACCTAAAGAAATGGGTGGATGGGGTTTAAATAAAATTCATCTTTTTTCTCGTACCCTAGAAGGAAGGAACCTATAGAGACTAACCCTACGAAAATCTCTATGGGTAAGAGTCATGAACTCCAAATACTTTCCTACCTTATCCATTTCAAATTGGTTTCAAGAGCCTCTAAAATATTCCAAAGGCTCAATTGTTTGGAAAGCTCTTGTGGAAGCCTTCCCCCTAGTTAGTAACTGGAAAATATGGTATATTGGAAACAAGGAAAAGGTGAGATTGGGGAATACCTATGGTTGGGGCCATAAACAACTACAAACTCTCTCCTCTCCTACTCCTTTTTCTCAAAAATAAAAATCTTTGGTTCCTGAGTGATTTAAACACTGGTTTTCCCCAGATTCGAGGGAGATTGGGTTGGAAGAGCGCAATTTCTCTTGACCTCCCTGAAGCAATGTGAGATGAATGGAACTCCTACATATCCCTCTTATGCGAAAATTTCATATCCCTTGACAGAGACTCAAAAGACTCCCTTTGTTGGTAAAAAATCTCTCATAACGACTCCTACTCGATCAAATTGGGATACAAATCTTGGCTGGAAGATAACATTGTGCGTCACCCAAAATGGTGGTGGAAACCCCTTTGGAAACTCAAATATCCTCCTAGATGCAAATTAACTCTATGGATTGCACTAAAAACAAATTGTTAACTTGGGCCAACTTTCTTAGACGAGGATGGTGTGGTCCTAATAGATGTCCTCCTTGCAAAGAAAATCAAGAAACCATTACTCATCTCTTTATCTCTTGTTCTTATGCAAAGAAGTTTGTGCGTGTTTTAAAAGAACAGTTGAAAGCCAAGGTTAATTGGAATGAGAGCTTTGTAGAGGATTGTTTCAGATCTTGGATCCAAGATAGATCAGTCTCCTTGTATGCAGGTCTCTCGGGCATCATGATCTCCAACATATGGTGGGCCAGAAATAGTGTTGTATTTAAAAAAAAGTTTGTGTCACCTAAGGTCACTGCGACAATCTCACTCAGTCAGGCCGAAGAGTTCAAGGCTGAACTAATGGAAAGTAAAAACTGAACAATGATCCCACCTCCCATTGATTAGACCATCCCGTGGGGCTTCTTCGATAGATCCAGTCAAGGACACCCCTCGGCCTATGGAGTGGGGGTGATTCTATTCATTAGTCACAACCATTATATTCACATAGGATATTCTCCAGGGGACAAAACAAACAATAGAGCGGAACTTATAACACTATGGACCCTCTTGGAAACTGCAAAAGAATTTTTTTTGTCAAAGATACAAGTTTTCGACGACTCCAATTTGGTGATAGATTGGGAAAGAGGTATTAATAATATTCAAAACCCCAGATTAGCCTCTTTTCTAAGATATATCAAACTCACGTTCAGAGACTTTGAATGTCTCTCCTTATAGCACATTTTGAGGGAACTCAATTCAAAAGAGGATGATCTCTCAAAGGAAGCACCGAATCTATAAAAAGGTGCCTTCGATTTTTATGAGTTTTTTGAAGGAACAAAAACCAAATCTATGGATTTTCGTCTCTGAAGAAGTTTTACTTTTTGTAAGGTTGTAAATGTTTTTGGACCGTGTGAACAAACTGTATTAGTTTTTTGAAAAAACCTTTATAGGCTTGTTTTGACATATTCAGATGTATAAAAAATATATTTCTTGAAGAAAGACTACAAAGGCTTGTCACAAAATATTGTAACATGTATATTCTCCTATGATTATAAAAGTTTTTTTCTTATGGAAAAAAAACTAGTTCGGAGTCACCAATTATAATCAATTTTTCAATGTTCATTTCTAATGCCAAATCATTTCCTAGATCAATGCCTCATATTATTCTTCGTTATTTGTGCAAGGAAAATCCAATCTCATGGTGTGTGGGTGTATTATTGAATCAAGGCCTTTGAGTACAATTCCAACACCACTCCCTGAACTGGAACATGCACCATCAAAATATATTCTCCAAAATCCTTTAAAATAACTTTCTTCTTTTTTTTTTGGAATATTTGGTTGTTCTGGGCAACACGACATAATTACCTATACCGACATCAGCATAACTTTGCATCGATTCATTATCTTTTTTATTAAAAGAGAATGGTTTTCTTGGTTTGCGTTGAACCCTCAACATTGTTCCATGTTTACTGGGTAACATCATGCRACTCCCATCATTCATGATATACCCTCCAATTAATGTAGACCAATATCTACCAAGGACCACTCCATAAACTAGAGGAAGATCAACCAATCTAATTGTGAATACCGTTGTGATATGGGGGCAACAATTATYCAAGCATAAAAATCTTTAATTTCTCCATAAGCCAGAACTTTTCTTGAATCAATGGCATAAATAATCTCCCTGGTTTCATAGTACTTGGTACAACCCATCCCAAGTGCTTACATGACTGATAATGTCACGATATTGTTTTTAGCTCCTATATCAATCATGCAATTATGAAGGAAAACATCATGATTTTCTATCGTGATATAAAAAGGTGGGATTTTACCTTTCAGTCTGCTTGTTGAATTATTTTGTTGTTGTCTTGAGCTTGATGCAACGACTTCCATTCTATGACTGGGTTCATCTAAAATTTTAAGGATATTTTGTGTATGCCGAGGAATTTTCACAACTTCCATGAATGGAAAAGTAATCCTTAATTTTCACAGATCATCTATTACATTATATATCATATGTGGAAGATTCTTAGATTGAATTGCAACGGGTTGTTTCTTATTGGCCTATGTTCCACTTGGTCTTATCTTATCTTTTTCTTTTTCTTCTTTTTCTTTCTATTTTCCCTTTTCCAAATTGTATTTTATTTTGAGTTTATTTTCTTGTGCTCTTGTTTGCACAACATTATCTTGAGAGATATTGTTCTCTTCATTCTCATCAAATACATACATGGATGACTCACATTCATCCATCTATACAGATTCAAAAATTTCTTCTTGATTGAAATCAACCTCTTGATCAATGTTTTGATCTTCAAAAAAACCTTTTGATACTACAACGTTTGGATTTGGCACCCTTTGTTTGAATTCATCTGTGGTACCATCACTTTTGATCCTTTGCTTTGGAATTGGATTTCTCCTTTGTTCCTGAAAAGACATTCTTGGATTAGGAAGAAAATTCTAATTTCTCCTTAATCTCGTCAATTCATTTTCATATGTCTAATGGTTCTATTCATCTATGTTATTTCCATTCTTTGGTTAGTATCTTGCGTCATTGCTGAATCATTTGTTACATTAGGAATTACTCCTTTGAGTATCCCTCCACTAGTTCCTCCATATCTAGTGTTTTGTGTTATTTGATCTTCAAATCTTATTGAATATGATGCTCCTTGATCCAAGATAGTGAGTGTATCCATTTCTCTTTCAACTCTACCAATAATGATATCATTTGTTACATTAGGAATTACTCCTTTGAGTATCCCTATGTCAATTCCTCCATATCCATTATTTCATGTTCTTTGATCTTCAACTCTTCTTGAAGATAATGATCCTTGATCCGAGATAGTGAGTGTATCCATTTCTCTTTCAACTCTACCAATAATGATATCTGAATCTGGATCAATCTCTAACATAATCTCTTAATTTTATGCTGCTTTATTCATTTCTCCATTTAAATCTTCAATTTGTGAAGCTCTGATGGAAAACTTGACATTTGAAGGAATTTCATTTTTGTAGCATCCAAGCATGACTAGATCATTTGGTCTTTGATTTTCTTGTATTTTATTAAACGTTCTTAAAAATTGAAAATTAAAATCTCATATCCTTTCACCCTTTTTCAAATGGATTTTGGTGAATTCTGTGAGTAGAGTATGATATGTTTTTGGAGGAGCATACATGGTTAGAAACATGCCTTCTAAATCATCAAAAGTAGAAATTGAATTTACTAGAAGGGACACATACCATTCATGGGCTTGGTCTGTCAATGTTTGAATAAATAATCAGACCATTACATCATCATGTTCAACCAAATGAATTTCACGTAGGCTCGAAATTTTTTCCATATGTTTCTTTGGATCAATTGATCCATCTCCTAGGAATGTTGGTAATGACCCTTGTGGGAGGGTTGGAAATTGATGTTGTTCACCGTAAATATTTAAAGGGATATTTCTAACCCTTTCCCGTGGAGTTCTTTGTCTTCTTTCTTCACGATTCTCAGGAGGATCTTGATTTCTTTCTTCTTTATTAGCCATGATTTGATGTTTTTCTTCTTTAACACTTGAAATTTTTTCTGATTCTTTCAAGTTGTTTGCATTTACTCCTTGTTATCAAGCCCTTAAATTTTTCCAGTTTCAATATTTATCTTGCCTTGTTTGTATTTGTCTTCTTGAAATTTCTCTTTCTTCTTCATGGGCAAGAGTTTTCCAAGATCTTTCAAGTTCTTCGCGAGTTTGGGATGTTGTCATCACTAGATCATATAATTTATGCAAAATGATTGTTTGATTTCCCAATTCGACTTGCAACTGGGGTTGGTTAGGTTGAGGCCGAGTCATAAATAATTTTGGTGTAAAACCAACTTTTTTGTTCTTTCCCCAACATGGTCGCCAAAAATGTTGTGGTTTGAATCTGTTAAGATCGAAACAACAACTTCACGAGGATGTGAATATCCTCTTGTTTTTTTATAGAGGTGGTACTCCTCTGTAAATTCTTGAAAGATATATCTTGATATTTCTTTATTGTTGAGAATGCTAACAACTAACTCATAATATTTATTGTTCAAATAAATAAAAATTTAACAAAATAAMAAAATATATGAAATTCTTGAGAGAYARACAAGGAATATTTACTCACATAAGTACATACTTTTGTGGAAATATAATATAAAAARCATATTTTACAGAAAATATAAATAAACCTCACATCCATCACAATTTTTAAATAATTTTTATCACATTTCAAGGAAGGAAGAACAAATGGCCCACATGTAAGAGAAATTTAAATGAGTCTTTATCGTTGAAATAAAAAATAGGATTTGATAGGTCAATTTCAAATATCTTTACTCAAATATCCAAAGTTTAAAGATACAATTAAAATTAACCCAAATATAGTTCTCTGGGATGTTGTAAAAAATAATAAGATAGTCTTTAATAGTCTTATAGAACAAGAGTGTTTGTCCAAAAGACTGGGATTAAGGCTCTTGCAGATCATTAATTAAAATGAAAGAAAATAAATATGCTAAAAGGATTAGAGTCAGGTATGAGCAGAGCAGAACTTGAAATGAAGATAAAGGAACAATCAGGATTCAGTTATATTCTTTTTTATAAAGACAAAATACAACTGAATGCATTCTGAAAGGGGAAATAATGAAAAGGTAATGTGATCAATTTTGACTTACTATGATGGATTCTCCCTCTTTTCATTTGCTTGATGATGCACCTTTTATATTATCTCTTGTTGTAGTTGCATGGTCGATTTCAACTGCTCCCAACTGATCTTCTTTAGTTATCTTTAATAAGGCTTGTTTTAACCAATCTTTTATGTAATCCTTCATTGGTGCAACATTAATCTCATGTCATATTTTTATATCAAATAAAATTCCTTCTATGTCTCTTAAATCAAATGAAAGTTGATGAAGTGAATTTTCGATATCTTCATTTTTATTGGCATAACTCACCAACCAATTTTCAATTTCATTTTCATCATATTTTATTATGCTATTAAACTTTTCAGCTGAAACACTCTTTAGAATTTCCACGTGCTCTTCAAATTGCATCCTTGTCATAAAAATAAAATTTATTGTTGACTTCAGATCCTGTACCTCCCTTGTATTTCTTGCTAAGTCTATTTCAGTTAATCTGCAACACAACACTTTCTTTTTGGTTACCACAACATCAAAATCATCCAATATTTCTCTTAGAATTTTTTTCTTTTTAATCTATCATTCCTTTAATTGTTTTACTCGAGTAGAAGAAGGAAAATTTTCTTATTTTCTTTTTAAATCAATCATATTTGAAACTTTCAAAATAAAAGTAGTGAGAACATCCTTATAAAATCCTTCTTCATTTTTGAAATCACTTTGAAGGAATTCTCTGAAACTATTCAGTTTAGAACCAAAAGAAACGATATTGCTTCCGAAATCCCATGCTTCCAGGATAAGAGACATTCTCTTTTTGATGTTTTCTTTAACAAATTTTCTTACTACAACCAATAAACTTGATGTTCCTTTCAACTTTAAGTCTTATGTTTTGGGTTGAATAGTTTCCAACGAGCTTGCGAGGATAGGTGGTGGCATTAATGTATATTCCAACTCTTTAACTCTTTCTTTTAGTCATGCATTTTCTACTTCCATGTCATCGATTGATACATCTAGAGCATCACCAATGTTTTTGTGAATTTTGGAAACCCTTGATGTTGGGACTTTATTTAAGTCCATCTCTAAATCTTTTATTCTCTTTCCCTTTGAACTGACACGTTCAAAGACCAACTTTTTCAAATCTTTGTCAAATGAGGCACTATGAAGGGTCAACGACTCTTCTTCAAAAATATTTTTTTCTTGGATTACCATTTCTTTCTATTGTTGGATTCTTTGTTCGTCATATGGAAATTCAATATCTTCAATGTTGGCATCAAGTTCCATGTCTTGAAGAAGAATATCATCTTCCGGTATGTATTATTTTGATTCTCGTTAACTACTTTTTATTTTTCTTATATATACTGGTAATTTATGATATTTTTCAATATTCTTTTCTTGATGATTAGGATCATCACCATCTCCTGAATTATCAATTGAATATTTTTGTTTTTCTTGAATGATATTTTGGGAATTCCATTTTGGTGTGCCACTTCTTTGATATGAATCATGAGACTTGGTGCTTTTCTCACTTTCAACTCTCCCATGTTTCCTGTGTGCTTCATTTGTACTTATTATGGTTTCAAGATCTCCAACTGGTACTTTTTCAGAATTATTTTCATCATTTTCCTCTTCTCAAAAAATATAGGTATTTATATATGAAACACTAAAACCAACATAAGTCACATGGTTCATGAAATCCTGTAAGGGGTCAAATCCCTTCACCAAATCTGCCAATTTTAAGTTATATTGATCAAATTGAGTTGCAAACTCATCAATTTTTGAGGCATTTTTTTATCGTGATTTCACCGAATTTCCATGGCAATTAATGAATTGCTTTATATTTCTTTGACAAAAGAAATTTGCCCAGAATTTGTATTGTCTGCAGACTTCTATTATGAACATCTTTTCTAATACATAGAACGAGAGATGAATTGGGGGTTCTCGGGGACAATAAATTTTGATTATAATGTATTTTTCATTAGATTCAAATGTTCCCCTTTGGTCTAAGAATGAATTTGCTTCCAATGATAACCTTATTGTATTATTTCCAAACATAATCCTTTTAAAAGAAGATAAAAAAGGAATTATATACTTCATAGAAATGATACATTTCTTTTTGTTTCCAGAGGGCAGGATACCATGTGTAAATTAGGTCTGTTTTGAGATCAACTTGTTTTGATAAATGCAAGCCTTGGAATTCATGACCATCAACAATAGAAAAAACTAGATATCCAAACATGTAGAATTTCCTGTCTTTTTTAAAATTTGACAGTTGAGCCGATATTTTTGTAGATATAATTCTTGACCAATCAAAATTTAATTTTCCTTGAACAAAGTAATATAAAATATAAAGGGTTAGTCAGAGAATAATAGTAGTAGACTATAATCCAAGCATTCTAGCTAGAAACCAAGCCATTTCTTTAGTTGACTAATCTATATTGTTGATAAATCTTTTGGCATTGTCGTTGGGTCTTCAAGACACTGTGGTAACACATCCCTACCACCATTTTTAGCTTTAATGAAATTTTTAGATTCTTCAACCTTGAATATTGCTATCAACTTTGGCAATTTAAGCATCTAACTGAAAGTTCGGGGTGCGAGAGAGATTGGTGAACATCCATTCATTTTGATAATTCTTTGATCCTTTTCAAAATTATCAGTGCACCATATCACCAAGTCTTTTGCATTGAAAACCTCTGGAACACATCATGCTCAAACTATCCCAGATGTCCAGATATTATTGACATTTCTTTCTTCTGGTGGCAATGAAGCATAAGACCTGTAAATCTTTTACTAGTGGTTTTGTGGGTCTTCTTGCAGAAAAGTGTTTAGTGTGTCACCACAAAAGCTCTCCCTTCTTCTCGCCATATTTTCTTAAAAATTTCTCGTCAAGTTATGCACAATGATTCTGCAATTACAAAATAATCKTTGCTTTTTAGTATTAACATTGAAGMTTTTGTTTCGAGAGAAKTGTTAGGCGAATTTAATTTTGAAATTAAGAGGTTAGTCTCAAAGAGAACACCATTTAATAATGGTCCTTCAAATATTGAATTCGCATAAGGCATGCATTAAATGATTTCTTAGTTATTGTGACATGGGAAAGAGCTTCGACGGAGCGAAGAAAGATATGTATCAAAAATAAGATGGAGGAGAATCCCGCTTTAGCGATTGTGAAATTGTTTTGAAATAAAAAATTAAGTATTGAATATCGAGTGGACAAAGAACAAAATACTTTTCGACATGATGAACGGAGTCCCACTTTCGCGGTTTCTAAATAAAACTATGTAAGGAGTAACAGAAAAGAGAAGAAAAGGAAAGGAAACTTTGAGGATGTGTTTGAACTCCACTTTTGTGGTTCTTGAAGTATGACTAAGTATGAGACAATGGACATATGAACTTACGACTATAAATTGAATAGAAATTGCATTTCCGTGATCTCACCATTTCGCAAAACATATGAAAAATGGTTAAGTATTGGTGGGGTCTTCTGCCATAGATCAAAATTTTTCTAAGTATGAAAAATAAAGGAGACAAAATGTAAAGGACTTGGAGAAAAATAAGGTCAACAAGCATCCTCTTCTCAATGTATAGTCCAAAAATGTACGAGCATATGAATCCCCATGTATACCATTGATAAGTCGAGAAACTCAATATTGCAATAATTCGATCAAACCCTAAAACAACTGTGCTACTAGGGAATTAATATCGCGTAAAAAACAAATGGATCTTTCCTTTGTGTCAACTGCTAAGCTATCTAATAATGAAATCCCTGGGTCCCAAGCTAATCTTATAAATAAACCACCATGTTATCATTGCGCCACTCTGATCATAATCGTCTAACTGTTGTGCCCAATTTGCATCCTCCACTCCTGAATCCACAAGTTGTAATGCCTCAAAGAATCGTCCCCACTATCGAGGATCATGTCCTATCAATGCATCTCCATAAAGTCAACCAAACCAACTCTAAAATCAGATATCTCAAAGAAATATATGTGGTCACAAACTAATAGGGAATCAATGACACCTAACCTCCAAGTATCAAAAGGAAAAACCCTAATACTCCAACACCCCCAACCTATTGTAACCATCCAAGTGTCATCCAAAAAATCTCTCAACACATCGTCTGCAAAGGTCCTCCATACAAACCTTTCTCGAAGTGACCTATAAGTGGTAAATTCACCAGGGTCCCAAACTAACTTGTATGATATGAAGCACCCTCTACTCATAGCCCTAATATTCTAGGTGCCAACACAGAAATCCACCTGACTTTCATTGATAATCCATGCAATCAGAAGCTGCACAAACTTGGTCAACTCCTTAGAAGACCACTCCTCCAAGCAACTAATCCTAAGCATCCCATGAGTAAATCCTAGGAGGCAAAAACTGGCCAACTCATTTTCATCTGCTATCGAGCAGTCAGATATTACAGCCCTAGGGTCCCATCTATCACCAGAAAGGACCCATCATGTTGATGTTGCACCCCTCAGATCATAATCATTGGATCATCATGCTTGGACGATGCTATCCTCTCCTGTATCCCCAAGATGGGATCCATGAAAGGACTAAACTCACTATCTAAGATTATGTCTCGCCCAGGAATCTGAGTGAATTCAAGGTCTACCAACCCATAGATAGACTTGATCATGGGCGTTGTGACGAAAAATATACCTCACCATATAGAACAAATCTCAACAACTCTTCTCACAATGTCCCCATAATGATGCAGACCAATCACTGACATGACCTTGTCGATCATCCTCTTCATTTGAAGCAGTTTATCACTACGATGAATGCCAATATCCCACCACCATATTGGAAGCCCATCATTCTCAATGCCTGCTGAAATCTCTATGAACTGATCAACCAAAGTTTGGATCTCCTCCTGTGCACTCTGTGTACTAATCATATGGTCCAAATGAAATACCCTTGACATGGCCACAATGCCACCTGTCTCATCCAAATGACTCAAGTGAAACTCCCATGTCCTATTTTATATAATGAGGGCATCAAATAACAATAATAGATACCTATACTACTACCTGCAAGACTGGACAGTGACTAGTGCATTGGTCAACCCCAAGGGTATGACCAAGAGATCATAATGGAGTATAGAAGCAGACCTATGCCTATCATGCTCTTTGATACTCATCTGAAGATTTCTCATCAAGGGATATGCCACTCCCTAATGATCAACCATCCACTCACCGATCCTGGGCAACCTCCACCCAACGGTTTACCTAAAGACTATGTCGAGAGGTCTCCCTAGAGGAAATACCTCACGACTCCACTATAAACTCTCGTGTGCTAAAGAATACCCTTGCACACTACTATCGATCAGTGAATCGTCCTATACCATATGGTATCCTGTAGGCACTACTGTATCCATCACTCTATTGATGTCTCCTAAACCTGTAATCCAGAGCATGCCCATGTTTGTCATGTACCTATCCACCCAATCCATGGATGCATATACTTCCTTGTGGCCAGGTCCACAAGAAGTGTGCTCAACTATCTCCTCCGTAACTAAGAATTGAGACTTTAATGGGCTCTTCAAAAGAAGCGAATCATGATCCTCACAATGCAAGACACGTGCATTATTAAAACCTTCTGTGTATACCCTCTCCTCAACTCCCTGCAACTATGAATGATCATCGTGCAGAATCGTCACAAATGGATCCTCCCTTGAATCATGAGTGCCACTCGCACCCTCATGTGCATGGTTGTCCAAGATGATGGAGTCTCTACTACTTCCAATGAAGAGTGCGTCAAACTCAACTAGTGACAAATCTCATCAACCTCCCTTTCCTTGTCTTTAGCAAACTTAAGAGAAAGATCCCTATCCATGAACAATTGCAAGTAATCATATTTCATCCACTCTAGTGCTTCTTTGATGATGCACAATTGGGTACTAGTGACTCCATCTACAAGTCCCTTTTGCCTCTCCTCCAAATGGGGTTTCCACATAAGGTATTCAATAAAATTATTAGCACCATTTTCCTTCATCAATACTTGTACAAGCTACTCTTCCTTGACCAATAATTGGTCCTCCAAATCTTGCAATGCTAAGGGTATTTGTTTAATTTTATCATCATGTTAAGGTACAATCACGTCCTCATCATTATCGGCATCATAAATGAGATATGGTGTTGAATCCTCATCCTATGTAGGTGTTATCACGCTTGAACTACCCTCATCATAAGAACCATACACAGTGAAAGATGTTGGATACTCAGCATTGGATGATTGGAACATTTCCTCATAGTCATCATAAGATGTTGCATCCTCATCTTTTTTTTATTCATCAAAGGTAGACCCATCCAACACACTAGTGTCATCGACCTCATCGGATAGCTCTGATGATGTATCATAGGCTACTGTTTGGTCTTCCTTTATGCACACATCCTGTTATAGCAAGATTTGCCTCACCCTATGCAATCTTGTACAGAAGGTCTTTTTCCATTCTCCCATGCAGACTTATCATCCCTGTTTGTAAATTCCAGAGCTAAAAATACAAATGTTTCCACATGTATGCACCTTACCTACTATACAACATGCGTATACATAGGATGCTCCACTACATCTTGCGTACATCAGGATTTGTGCCAAAAAATGAAAATTAATGTTGGATTTCCATATCACGACAGAAGATCTCTAATCCTTGTCCTTCCATATACTGGAAATGTTCTGACTCAAACCTTTAGTTCCATTTGAAGGCTATAAATGGGCCAATTCTGAGCTATGGAAAAGAGGAGAAATAATTCAACTTTGAGAGGAAAGTTACTCTGGAGAAATTATTTACTTCATATTGAATCTGTGTCCCTTTTTCCTTTAAGTCTGAACACAATTTTCATCCCCCAAGCTCTTCTCTTATTGATTGAGAACCTCATTGTCTCTCTTCTATGAGCTTGCCTTTGGTGGATGATTGAAGTGGTGGAGGCCCAACTAGAAGGAACTTAGTTTCTCAGTTCTGAACCATGCCGACATGGAAGTCTGTAATATTTTCATTCCTGCTGATCATTTATTAATAGAAATACTCCTTTCCCGTCCAATTGATATCTTACAAATATTTGAGTTATTATCCATGGGCATATTTGTTATGTATATTAATGGATTATGTTATCTAATGTGATAACCTTTTATATTATCACCATATGCTTTCTTTGCTTGGTTGTTGAGAACTAGTTGTAGGTATATAACTTTGGGTCAAAGTGCTCAACGATGGGCTTCATCGAACATCTGGACGAGTTAGGCCTATTTCTTATCTCGCTTGCATATTGGTTTATATAGCATGTTTTTGGGATAGAGTTGATTTATGTAATCATTTTCGTCTGTTGTGGTTTACCCTAGCCATAGAGAGGTTTTCCCTCCTAACAGAATTGGCGACCATACTAGGTATTTACATATTCTTTCTTAGGGTTTGGAGTGATTTTTCTCCTTACATTGCTCTCATTCCTTTTTGTTTCTTGTTGTATCATTGCTTGACAGTTTCTGTTCACTTTGGGTCTGAGTTTTCATCCTTCTCCCTTGCCTAGCCTTGTTTTTGAAACATATACACGGATTTTGGCTTGAAAGTCATGTATATATGCGGGATGTCCCTCTGCAATCTTCATACATATGCTATGTTTTCCTAAACAATCGTGTACATCAGCTTTCCTTGCTTTTTTGTTGGGTCTGGTGGTTGTTGGGTGGGATTTGATGTTTTTTGAGTCTTCTTAGGTCTCTATAGTGCCTATTAAGTGTATGTGGGATGACAAGAAACCTGTCTGGAGTTTAATTTATGGGCGGAGTCTTTCTCATCACCTTTTCATTTTGATTATCCTTGTAAATTGGGATGGGTGTTCTGCTCCTTGGTATTATGCTTGAGTTATCTCTTTCTATACAAAGTAGAATTTATATATCAACTTTCTTAATCAGTCCATGCATTTTCGTTTTTATTATATTGAAAATACAAAAATATTAGGCATGTTGCATTTCTTGGCATTTTGGTATTTTGATTCCTTGTCATTAGCTTAGTGCATTTAGTGAAAGATTGCATTTTTACTTCAGAATTGCAGACTTGAAATTGAAAATAACATTTGTTTTCAGAAGCATATCATTCATTGAAAATTGAAGTTAGGACTTTGCATTATATTCATATTTATTTTTCTTGTAGAGTCATAACATCATGAGTTTAACTACCATACATTTTTGAGTAATCACGACCACTAAAATTAACGCTATAATTTAAAATTGATTAGTCATGATTTTATTTTCTAGGGTGCACAAACTAGCTTAGGATTTAGTGCCTTGGAATAGGATTTTGTGAGTAAACTTCTCCAAGGCAATTAAATCAACATATGTGTCTAAGAAAAGAAGTGGAGAAATCCATTGTATAATCGGTAATATCAGGAGGCTTCGCTCACACTGGATTTAATCACAAGGTCGCACGAGGCTAGTTGAAGGGATATCCCCCCCATACCTTCTTAATGTGATAGATATTTCTGGGGATCTATTCGTATTTGGGGATCTTGCTAGTGCCTTTACCTTCATGAGAGGCGATACTTTCAAGGTTTCGGGCTTTTCTACCCTACTCATATGGTGGACCTGACTTATGACTACTCGCATGTGCATCGGTTATACATTGGTTTCTTAGTTGCTTGAATTAGGTGCCACATAGGTTACTTGCAGGGGTTATTCTGTAGGTACCCTGGGTCAGATAAGGGTCAGACAACACACAACCTTTATGGAGGATTACCTCTCCGGGGGGATCTGACCAACTAGTTGTTAAGCCCACGAGGACCCTTATAACTGATTCTGATACCTCCGATCTTTAGCAAGGAGTCTCGGGCCCCTCTTGGGAGAGACATACCTTCTTTAGGGAGGGAGGCCACATTCAACCACTTTACCCCGTTTGTGTGCATTTTGGTCATTTGAATTTTTGTGTGCTCTTTGATTACTAGTTGGCCTTAGGATTTATTTTTCATATTTAGAGTCTTAAGTCATCGTGGAGTCAGACCAACGTCCCCGTCGGTCCCGTCACTTGTTACAGCTACCACCAGATTTTGAGTCTTTGCCTTCTAAAAGACATAGAGTTAGTAGATGTGGTACAGACACCTCCATTGTTCAGACTTGTGATTCTACAAGGATGAGTACTGAATATAATCTTCAGAACACTGGGAGCCCTTCGAATCCCACACCCACTATAGTTAATGGCACCTCTTCGACTCCTGCAACCATGATGGTTGTAGTGCCATAGGCACCTATCATTACTATGGCTTGGCCTATAGTGAATGCTCAATCTCTTTCCTCGAACCCTTTTGGGTCTCTTGGTCACTCACCGCGCTATAATGTTCAGTCCATCCCTATGGCCTCTAGTCCTTTTTCCTATGGTATGTCGAACTTTACATCGCATTTTTCGAATGCCATCCTAGTTGTTGGCCCTAATGATAGCATTGGGCTTAGGGGCACTACACCTCCTTATACTCCATTTTCGTTTGGTGGTTCTCAAATCCCTCAAATGACTCCTAATATAGGAGGTACTCCTGCTTTTAAACCTGGGTCTAATCCTCTTACTTCTAGGTGGAACAACCAACCTGGCGGACAAGCTTCTGCTCAAGTTCCATTTTATACCCCTACCTCCTCAGTGTTGATTCCGACCAATACATTTGGCATTATGAATCCACCTCTATCCTCTGGATTCCCACCCGCAAGAGGTCAGTTTTACACTTTAGGAAACCCCCAACCTGGATCCAATCCGTCTGGGGGAAATTTTTATAATCCCTAACAGAACATTCCTACTGGAATGATGCCCAACCAACCTTTTATAAATCATCCCAGAGGAGGGCCTTATAATCCCGAATAGGGATATGGTGCTCACCAGAACCCTGGATGGGTTGCAGTTCCTCAAGCATAATCTTTCCAGGGAGCTTGGGGCCATATGCCATAACCTTGTCTCTCTTTTCTAGCCACACTTAATCTGTCATACTTGTCTAAGTTGATGAACAGACTTCTGAGTCATGATCCTACATGGCCCCCCGTCCCCACCAATATTCCTTCAGACATTTCGAAGTTAGAAGGTAAGAATGGTGAGGATCATGGTGATCATATTACCACCTTTCACCTATGGTGCTCCTTGAATTCCCTTAATGACGATTCTATTTGGTTAAGATTGTTTCAACACACCCTCATCAGATTTGTTGCAAAATGGTATATCGAGCTACCTATGGGGGCATATGGGACCTTTAGTCAGCTGGTGTTGGTATTCCTTAACCACTTGCAATTGTCGATTCGTTATGATGTTGGCCTAGAAATTCTGTCGACTTTATGCCAGGACACTGCCACTCATATCTTAGATCATATCCAGGAGTGGTGTAGATGGAAGAGGTTGATTAAGACCCCCATACCCCTGGCATTTCTTTTATAATAGTTCCTTAAGTCTTTGCACCCTCCTATCTCAAAGGATGTTTCTACTGTCGAGGTTACCACTGAGGAAGAAGTGATCTTTAAAGCCCAACAACTAGATATGATATATGCTCAGTCTGGGATGTTGTACCACATTCTTCTGGACGCACCGCGGTCAACTTACAACCCTAGAAAAAATCTCGAACCTCATGCCGATGGCATTGTAGGTTCCGCCAATGTAAAATCCACATACTAGGTGACAATCCATTTCAGAGAGTTGTCTCTAAACCAATCTGCAGGAGGGCCAACTTCGTCTGTGTCTTCCAACCCCACTCAGTCACAGATGTACATTCTGTGAAATTGTCGACCAACCCAAATGGTAACCAACAACCAAGAGAGAATAAGAATAAAGGACGTAATAATCATAAGGGTGGGGAAAATGGTAATAAACCCAAGGACAATGGTAATAATGAGAAGACGAATAATAATGTTGGAGAGAGAAAACGAGAAATTTGTAAGGTGAAAATTCCTTGTAAGCTTTGTACAGACGATCACCTTACCCATTTATGCCCCAAACTTGCAGAAGCTGTGAGGCTATTATCTCTACCGCCCGTTGTGTTGACGAATCCATCTCCACATAACCAACACATGGCCTCGAGCTCCTCAAACGCTGAAAATGCAGCTGGTGGGAGTCAAAACCCACCATTGCAAGATGATGACCGTTTGTGTATCAATATGGTCGATGCGAAAATTAATGTAGCCACTCGATCTTGATATTATAGCTCTTCACAGGCTATTCCTGGTCTAGAATCTCCTCCTCCTCCTCCATAGATGAATTTACAGATTTAAAAACCAGAGCCAACGCCTTGTATTCTGAAAGGTGTACTCAAAATCTCTACCCACAATGCAAATTCTAAAGCCGCCCATAACTACTCTATTGTTGAGGACCTGGGTCAAATACTTTGTGCGACGTTAGATTTGGAGGTACTCTAGACATGTCCTTCACAAAGGAATGCATTATTTTCTTCTTTAGGAGCTCTAGAACCTAGTGGCTCAACATTTATCAAGTTTGACGTCACAGATGTGAAGCCTCGCTTGCCTTACCATGTGGCATTCCAAATCCACATGGGGTGCTCAAAGTATACCATCAAACATGTGGTTGTTGATGAAGGCGTTTCTACATGTGATATGTCCTTGATTTGTTGTAAATCTCTCGATTCTCCGACTCTTTCCAAGTCATCGAACATGTTGACTGCTTTTGACCATCATTCCTTCTGCCCTCACGGTATTCTTCCTGCCTTTCCGATCCAGTTAGGTGGGAAGACGATAGATGTGGAGGTTGAGGTAGTTGATGCGCCTATTGATTATAACATGTTACTAGGACGCAATTGGACCTATGCTATGGTCGTCATCATAAAATCCGTCTTTCGTACTCTTTGTTTTCTTCATGAAGGGAAGATTGTGACGATAGACTAGTTATCCTTAGCGTACACTAGTCCCAATGCATCTGTTGGACCGTCGATCCTTGTGATCGACAATTCTCAGCTGACAACTGAGAATATTGGTGTCAGAATGTATTTTTCCCTCATAGGTACTTTCGACTTCACGACATAAATCCATCATGTTTACGCCATGTCCAGTAGGCCCATTTCGACAGGGAGGTCCATTCCTTTCCACACTTCCTATTTTAGTGATCCGTGGACCTTACCTTCGCTAACTTCATCTTTTGAAGGTCGGTTGCATGATGGAATGGCCATGCCACTATAGACAACAAATATCGTGTATCAATTTGTTCATGATTCTTCCACCAATCCCGATCCTGTTACCTCGCCAACGGACGAGGAGGATCTCATTCTTAGGCCCGTTTGGGTCACTTCATTGTATTTTTCACATGATTTCTTTGACGAGTCTTTTCCCTCAGACGAAGCTATCATCGAAGCCATGAATGGTTCCAACAAACCTTGGGATGATATGCATCATCACTCTTATTTTCTCCCAGAGCTTGAAAGAATCAAACAATATGACTTTCGATCTAATTTGAGTGAGATAGTTGGTCACGCCGTAGTTCCACTTGATACGCACAACATTTATGCCGAAGGAAATATGGTGAGTATTTCTCCTATCGTCACAATCGATATCTCTCGTACCCTTGGCAAGGTTGAAAACGTAAATATCGGTGTGGATTGTTCACCAGAAGAAATCCTGATCTACACCAAACTCTTCAAGGAATTCCGAGATGTATTTTCTTGGTCATATGAAGAGATGTCAAGAATCGACCCTCGTATTGTCGATAATGAGAATAGAACTTATCTGGATGCTAAACTTGTTCAACAACGTCTTAGAGCTGTGAATCCCCGAAAGGCCCCTGCTATTAAGGCATAGGTGGAGAAGCTACTTAATGTTGGCTTCATCTACCTAGCTCCCTTGACTAAATGGGTATCCAATCTCGTTGCTGTGAATAAGAAGCAAGGAACTATCCATGTAT
>SNQJ01S0047638.1:72667-82967 GCA_010110895.2 Picea sitchensis
TGGGTATGGGAGTTGAAGGGCTCCCAGAATTCTGAAGACCAAATTCAGTACTCATCCTTGTAGAATCACAAGTCTGAAGGGTGGACGTGTGTGTACCACGTATAATAACTCTAGGCCTTTTAGAAGGCAAGGACATGAAATCCGATGGTAACTGTAACAAGTGATGGGACTGGCGAGACGGTTGGTCTGACTCCACGATGACTTAAGACTCTAAAGATAAAAAATCTAAGGCCAACTAGTAAGCAAAGAGAACACCAAAAGTCAAATGACCAATATGCATGCAAACGACATAAAGTGGTTGAGTGGCCTCCCTCCCTAAAGAAGGTATGTCTCACCCAAGAGGGGCCTGAGACTCCCCGCTAAAGATCGGAGGTAACATAATCAGTTATAGGGGCCCTCGTGGGATTAACAACCAGTCGGTAGATCCCCTCAGAGAGGTAATCCTCCATAAAGGTTGTGTGTTGTCTGACCCCTATCTGACCCAGGGTACTTGCAGAATAACCCCTACAAGTAACCTATGAGATACCTAAGTCAAGCAATTAATAAACCATTGTATAACCGATGCACAGACGAGCAATCGTAAGTTCGGATTACCGTATGGGAAATGGTAGAAAATACCGAAACCTTGAAAGCATCACCTCTCACGAAGGTATGGGAACTAGCAAGATCCCCAAATACAAATAAATCCACATAAATATCTGTGACGCTAGGCGAGTATCAGGGGGATATCCCTTCAACCAACTTCACGCGATCTCGTGATTAACTCCGGTGTGAGCGGAGCCTCCTGATCTTACCAATTATACAATGGAATTATCAACTCCCTTTCTCAGACACATATGTTGATTTAATTTCCTTGGAGAAGTTTACTCACAAAATCCTATTCCAAGGCACTAAATCCTAGGCTAGTTTGTGCACCCTAGAAAATAAAATTGTTACTAATAAATTTTAAATTATAGTGTTGATTTTATGGTCGTGATTACTCAAAAAGGTATGGTGATGAAACTCATGGTGTTATGACTATGCAAGAAAGTAAATATGAAAATAATACAAAGTCCCAACTTTAACTTTTAATGTATGATATGCTCCTAAAAGGGATGCAATTTTCAAATTYAACTCTGCAATTTAGAAATAAAAATTCAATCTTTCACTGTATGCACTAAGGTAATGATAGAAACTCAAAAGACAAAAAATTCCAAGAAATGCAAAATGCCTATTTTTTTGTATTTTCAATATATCGAAACTGAAAATGCATGGAMTGAAAAGTAACTTGTTATATAGCCCTRTTGTGTATAAAAGAGAGATAACTCAAGAAGGATATCAAGCAAAGAAACACCCAACCCAATGTACAAGGACAATAAAAACGAAAAGATGAAGAGAAAAACTTCACCCAAAAATTCAACCAAAAGAGGGTTTCCTGTCATCCCACAGGCACTCAACAGGCACTACAGAGACCTAAGAAGGCTCATCAAGCATCAAATCCCACCCATCAAACACCACACCAAGAAAACATGCAAGAAGAAAAGGTGTACGCGACTTTTTGGGAAAACAGAGCATATATATGCAACTTACAGTGAGACAGCCTGCGTGTATACGCGATTGTCAAGCAAAAAGGTGTGTATATTATTTGAAACAAGGTCGGGCAAGGGAGAAAGGTTGAGAACTCAGACCCAGAGGGAACAAGATCTATCAAGAAATGATATGACAATAACTACAATAGAAATGAGAGCAATCTAAGGAGAAAATTACTTCAAACCCGAAGAAAGAAGATTCATCCCCAGTACGGTCTCTAATTTTGTTATGAAGAAAATCTCTCTATGGCTAGGGTGAACCACAACAGACAGGTATGACTGTAGAAATCAACTCAATTCCAACATACGATATATAAACTAATGTGCAAGAGAGGTAAGAAAGAGGCCTACCTCATCCAAACATTTGATGATGTCCATCGTTGAGCACTTCGACCCAAAGCTTTATACCTGCAACAAGTTCTCAACAAACAAGCATATAGTGATAATATAACAGGTTAGAACAATAGATAGAATAATCCATTAATATACAAAACAAACATGCCCATGGATCATAATACATATATTTGCAAGATATCAATTGGACATGAAAGGAGTATTTCTATTAATAAATGATCAACAGAAGTGAAAATATTACAGACTTCTGTGTCGGCACGGTTTGGAACCAAGAAACCGAGTTCCTTTCAACTGGGTCTCCACCACTTCAATCCTCCACCAAAGACAAGCTCATATAAGGGAGACAAAGAAGTTCTCCATCAATAAAGGAAGAGCTTGGGGGTTGAACACTGTGTTCAGACTTAAAGGACAAAGGGATGCAAACTCAATATGAAGTAAATAATTTCTCCAGAGTAACTTTGCTCTCAAAGTTGAATTCTCTCTCATTTTCCATAGCTCAGAATTGGATTCCTTGTAGCCTTCAAAATGCAATTGAAGGGTCGATTCAGAAAGTTTTCAATATATGGAAGGCCAATGATTAGAGATCTCCTGTCATCATGACATGGAAACCTGACATTTAATTTTGATTTTCTAGCACAAATCCCGATGTACGTGGGCTGTAGTGGAGAAACCAGCATATACACTTGATGTATAACTTGCAAGGTGCATACAAGTGGAAAAATATTTATTTTTGTCTCCGGATTTATCAATTAGGGAAAGTAAGTCTGCATGGGGGAATGGAATAAGGCCCTCTCTGCAAGATTGCATACTGTGAGGAAAATCTTGCTCTAACAATCAGATACATGATTAAAGCTTCTAGGAATGTGATAATATGTAATAAAATCAAACTGTCGTTCTAAAATACGTACCTGTAGGAATTGTCGGAGTAAACTAGGATCACGCACGCGGTAACTGTCATTCAACTGACATACTACTAACTGGGAATCCAGGCGAAACTCTAAAGAGAGAATACCCTATGAGAGAGCATCGCGCAAAATTTCTATAACGATGCTATATTTGGCCACATTATTCGTGGCTAGCCCTAGGCATACGCCACCTAAAGACACCAGTAGACCCTCAGGTGAGTAAACCACCCAAGCAACGAAAGCCAAGTTCCGTGTATGACGACTGGCTCCATCTACGAATCCTAGGTAGATTGAAGACTCCGTTGACATCTGCCAACCAAGGGAAAACTCAATAAGCAAGTTGAATACGAAAAGAAAGGGAAAAGATATATACACTAAATTACATTAGTATACAAAGAGTTTCGTCGAAGCTTAGGGCTCAAGCGTAATATCCTTTCAAGTATATCCCATTCTTGGGCTCATCCAACATATTCCCTTCATAATATTCTAACTCATAGGCTCCTTTTTCTAAGACACGTCGCATGATATAAGGACTGTGCCACATGGGCTTAAACTTGCCTGCCCCCAGTGGTTCTTTAGATTGATCATACAAGATGACCAAGTCACCCTCAGCGTACAACTGAGGATAGACAAACTTATCATACTGGACCTTGACATGTCTTTTGTTTGCCTCGATAGTCATAGAGGTGTCTCGACATTGCTCGTCAAGACTCTCTAGGTGTACAAGGCGTTGCTCGAGATTGGAAGTGTCAGGTAGGAGCGCGACTGCCAACTTAAGAGAAGGGACTTCACATTCAATAGGTAAAATCGACTCCACACCCTGTACTAACTAGAAAGGGGAAAATCCGGTGGCAGTCTTGACCAAGGTTCGATATGCCTAGAGTGCGAGATATAGCATAATGTGCCAGTGAAACTTACTCTAGATGGCAGTTTTTTGCAAAATGGTCTTGAGAGACTTGTTGACGACCTCTACTAGTCCATTTATCTGGGGGTAATAAGAAGAATAATGACCATGTCTAAACCCCAGCTTAGATGCTAGCTCTTCCATCATTTTGTTTTGAAATTGAATGCCATGATCAGTGACAATCTCACTCGGGATACCGAATCGAGTGATAATTTGATTGAATACAAAGAATGTTGTAGTCTTCCTATCAGATTTAGCTTTAGGCATGGCCTCAACCCACTTATTAAAGTAGTTGACGGCCATGATAATGTATTGATTCCCCCCAGCCGAAGTTGGGTTGCAATCCACGAAGTCCACCCCCCACTTGGTGAAGGGACCGACGGTAATGACTGGGTGAAGAGGGGTCGGGTGAGAGCGTGTTTTCAGAGTGAACACCTGGCAGGGGTAACACTTCTTAACTGCTTCAATACAATCTTTAAAGATAGTAGGCCATAAATAACTGGCTCGCAAATTTGTTTGGGTTGTCGCAAGCCCAAATAGGTGACCACCACAAGCCCCATTGTGGAAATCGTTCAGGAATTACTCGACTTCTCCGTGAGTTAAACAAAGATGCAATAAATTGTCTATTCCTTGGCGATACAGAGTGTCACTGACGATAGTATATTTCTTAGCTTGGTATCTTATCTGTCGTCAATCATCTCGCAAGAGATGCTGAGGGAACTTCAAGGTTTTAAGATAGAGAACAATGTCTCCATACCAGGGGTCAGACGACGAGACAAGAAAAATGTGTTCGCCCACAAACGAATAAACATGGATAACGTCCTCATCTAATTGTGGAAAGTCGGATATTAACTCAACGAAGACTAGTGATTTTTTGGATTTTAAGGAAGCGAAATTGAGATCAAATTCTTGTAAAATGAAAAACCATTTATTATATTTTCCCCCTATGATACGCCTGGTAAGGACGTATTGAAATGGATTGACATCAACAACCACATTAATCTTGCAAAGTAATATATAATGACGCAAACGTTGGACTGCGTGAACGAAAACCAAAGCTATCTTTTCAACGTGAGAATAATTAAGCTCATGACTGACTAAATTTTGACTAACATAGTAGATGACGTGCTCGCAGAGCTCATCATCCTCTTGAACCAAAACCATACCAATTGTCTCCTCAGATGCGGAAATATAAAGCAAGTAATCCCTATTGTAGTTAGGATACTTCAACAAAGGCGTTGATACCAAGGCTTTCTTCAAAGCATCGAAATATTCATGGGCTCGCTCATCCCAGATAAAAGGGGTGTCCTTCAAAAGACACATGAAACCCTTAGTGATATTGGCATAATTTACTATAAACCAACGTAGAAAGTTATCTTTCCCCTGTAAACCTTGAAGTTATATAATAGTGTGTGGGGGAGGCAATCGAAGTATTGCCTCAACCTTTAATGGATCTACCATGATCCCAATCTTAGAAACTAGAAATCCCAAAATACGACCAAACCTAACGCAAAAGACGCACTTGTGATGGTTTAACCGGATTCTATAGTAACGACATCTTTCAAAAACAAGTCGAAGGTGCATAGTGTGATCCACTCTCTTATGAGAGTGAGCAACAAGATCATCCAGGTAATCTTCGACTATATTCTTAAGATCGTGAAAAGCGAAGGTCATGGCACGTTGGAAGGTTG
Source organism: Picea sitchensis (assembly GCA_010110895.2). Classification (NCBI taxonomy): domain Eukaryota; kingdom Viridiplantae; phylum Streptophyta; class Pinopsida; order Pinales; family Pinaceae; genus Picea; species Picea sitchensis. The sequence continues at coordinate 78,090 of SNQJ01S0047638.1, forward strand.
CTCAAGCATTTTTAAGGCCGAAAGGCATTTTCCGTTATGCAAAAGTACCCCAAGGACAAATAAATGTCATCTTGTGTTGATCCTCAGGTTTAATTTGGATTTGGTTTAAAATAAAATACTTTTCTTCCCTCGCACTCGTCAAGAATCTGATCGATGAAAGGTGTCGGGAAGTTGTCTTTAGGACAGGCCTTGTTCAGGTCACGAAAGTCCATAAATACATGGATAGTTCCTTGCTTCTTATTCACAGCAACGAGATTGGATACCCATTTAGTCAAGGGAGCTAGGTAGATGAAGCCAACATTAAGTAGCTTCTCCACCTATGCCTTAATAGCAGGGGCCTTTCGGGGATTCACAGCTCTAAGACGTTGTTGAACAAGTTTAGCATCCAGATAAGTTCTATTCTCATTATCGACAATACGAGGGTCGATTCTTGACATCTCTTCATATGACCAAGAAAATACATCTCGGAATTCCTTGAAGAGTTTGGTGTAGATCAGGATTTCTTCTGGTGAACAATCCACACCGATATTTACGTTTTCAACCTTGCCAAGGGTACGAGAGATATCGATTGTGACGATAGGAGAAATACTCACCATATTTCCTTCGGCATAAATGTTGTGCGTATCAAGTGGAACTACGGCGTGACCAACTATCTCACTCAAATTAGATCGAAAGTCATATTGTTTGATTCTTTCAAGCTCTGGGAGAAAATAAGAGTGATGATGCATATCATCCCAAGGTTTGTTGGAACCATTCATGGCTTCGATGATAGCTTCGTCTGAGGGAAAAGACTCGTCAAAGAAATCATGTGAAAAATACAATGAAGTGACCCAAACGGGCCTAAGAATGAGATCCTCCTCGTCCGTTGGCGAGGTAACAGGATCGGGATTGGTGGAAGAATCATGAACAAATTGATACACGATATTTGTTGTCTATAGTGGCATGGCCATTCCATCATGCAACCGACCTTCAAAAGATGAAGTTAGCGAAGGTAAGGTCCACGGATCACTAAAATAGGAAGTGTGGAAAGGAATGGACCTCCCTGTCGAAATGGGCCTACTGGACATGGCGTAAACATGATGGATTTATGTCGTGAAGTCGAAAGTACCTATGAGGGAAAAATACATTCTGACACCAATATTCTCAGTTGTCAGCTGAGAATTGTCGATCACAAGGATCGACGGTCCAACAGATGCATTGGGACTAGTGTACGCTAAGGATAACTAGTCTATCGTCACAATCTTCCCTTCATGAAGAAAACAAAGAGTACGAAAGACGGATTTTATGATGACGACCATAGCATAGGTCCAATTGCGTCCTAGTAACATGTTATAATCAATAGGCGCATCAACTACCTCAACCTCCACATCTATCGTCTTCCCACCTAACTGGATCGGAAAGGCAGGAAGAATACCGTGAGGGCAGAAGGAATGATGGTCAAAAGCAGTCAACATGTTCGATGACTTGGAAAGAGTCGGAGAATCGAGAGATTTACAACAAATCAAGGACATATCACATGTAGAAACGCCTTCATCAACAACCACATGTTTGATGGTATACTTTGAGCACCCCATGTGGATTTGGAATGCCACATGGTAAGGCAAGCGAGGCTTCACATCTGTGACGTCAAACTTGATAAATGTTGAGCCACTAGGTTCTAGAGCTCCTAAAGAAGAAAATAATGCATTCCTTTGTGAAGGACATGTCTAGAGTACCTCCAAATCTAACGTCGCACAAAGTATTTGACCCAGGTCCTCAACAATAGAGTAGTTATGGGCGGCTTTAGAATTTGCATTGTGGGTAGAGATTTTGAGTACACCTTTCAGAATACGAGGCGTTGGCTCTGGTTTTTCAATCTGTAAATTCATCTATGGAGGAGGAGGAGGAGATTCTAGACCAGGAATAGCCTGTGAAGAGCTATAATATCAAGATCGAGTGGCTACATTAATTTTCGCATCGACCATATTGATACACAGACGGTCATCATCTTGCAATGGTGGGTTTTGACTCCCACCAGCTGCATTTTCAGCGTTTGAGGAGCTCGAGGCCATGTGTTGGTTATGTGGAGATGGATTCGTCAGCACGACGGGCGGTAGAGATAATAGCCTCACAGCTTCTGCAAGTTTGGGGCATAAATGGGTAAGGTGATCGTCTGTACAAAGCTTACAAGGAATTTTCACCTTACAAATTTCTCGTTTGCTCTCTCCAACATTATTATTCGTCTTCTCATTATTACCATTGTCCTTGGGTTTATTACCATTTTCCCCACCCTTATGATTATTACGTCCTTTATTCTTATTCTCTCTTGGTTGTTGGTTACCATTTGGGTTGGTCGACGATTTCACGGAATGTACATCTGTGACTGAGTGGGGTTGGAAGACACAGACGAAGTTGGCCCTCCTGCAGATTGGTTTAGAGACAACTCTCTGAAATGGATTGTCACCCAGTATGTGGATTTTACATTGGCGGAACCTACAATGCCATCGGCATGAGGTCCGAGATTTTTTCTAGGGTTGTAAGTTGACCGCGGTGCGTCCAGAAGAATGTGGTACAACATCCCAGACTGAGCATATATCATATCTAGTTGTTGGGCTTTAAAGATCACTTCTTCCTCAGTGGTAACCTCGACAGTAGAAACATCCTTTGAGATGGGAGGGTGCAAAGACTTAAGGAACTATTATAAAAGAAATGCCAGGGGTATGGGGGTCTTAATCAACCTCTTCCATCTACACCACTCCTGGATATGATCTAAGATATGAGTGGCAGTGTCCTGGCATAAAGTCGACAGAATTTCTAGGCCAACATCATAACGAATCGACAATTGCAAGTGGTTAAGGAATACCAACACCAGCTGACTAAAGGTCCCATATGCCCCCATAGGTAGCTCGATATACCATTTTGCAACAAATCTGATGAGGGTGTGTTGAAACAATCTTAACCAAATAGAATCGTCATTAAGGGAATTCAAGGAGCACCATAGGTGAAAGGTGGTAATATGATCACCATGATCCTCACCATTCTTACCTTCTAACTTCGAAATGTCTGAAGGAATATTGGTGGGGACGGGGGGCCATGTAGGATCATGACTCAGAAGTCTGTTCATCAACTTAGACAAGTATGACAGATTAAGTGTGGCTAGAAAAGAGAGACAAGGTTATGGCATATGGCCCCAAGCTCCCTGGAAAGATTATGCTTGAGGAACTGCAACCCATCCAGGGTTCTGGTGAGCACCATATCCCTATTCGGGATTATAAGGCCCTCCTCTGGGATGATTTATAAAAGGTTGGTTGGGCATCATTCCAGTAGGAATGTTCTGTTAGGGATTATAAAAATTTCCCCCAGACGGATTGGATCCAGGTTGGGGGTTTCCTAAAGTGTAAAACTGACCTCTTGCGGGTGGGAATCCAGAGGATAGAGGTGGATTCATAATGCCAAATGTATTGGTCGGAATCAACACTGAGGAGGTAGGGGTATAAAATGGAACTTGAGCAGAAGCTTGTCCGCCAGGTTGGTTGTTCCACCTAGAAGTAAGAGGATTAGACCCAGGTTTAAAAGCAGGAGTACCTCCTATATTAGGAGTCATTTGAGGGATTTGAGAACCACCAAACGAAAATGGAGTATAAGGAGGTGTAGTGCCCCTAAGCCCAATGCTATCATTAGGGCCAACAACTAGGATGGCATTCGAAAAATGCGATGTAAAGTTCGACATACCATAGGAAAAAGGACTAGAGGCCATAGGGATGGACTGAACATTATAGCGCGGTGAGTGACCAAGAGACCCAAAAGGGTTCGAGGAAAGAGATTGAGCATTCACTATAGGCCAAGCCATAGTAATGATAGGTGCCTATGGCACTACAACCATCATGGTTGCAGGAGTCGAAGAGGTGCCATTAACTATAGTGGGTGTGGGATTCGAAGGGCTCCCAGTGTTCTGAAGATTATATTCAGTACTCATCCTTGTAGAATCACAAGTCTGAACAATGGAGGTGTCTGTACCACATCTACTAACTCTATGTCTTTTAGAAGGCAAAGACTCAAAATCTGGTGGTAGCTGTAACAAGTGACGGGACCGACGGGGACGTTGGTCTGACTCCACGATGACTTAAGACTCTAAATATGAAAAATAAATCCTAAGGCCAACTAGTAATCAAAGAGCACACAAAAATTCAAATGACCAAAATGCACACAAACGGGGTAAAGTGGTTGAATGTGGCCTCCCTCCCTAAATAAGGTATGTCTCTCCCAAGAGGGGCCCGAGACTCCCTGCTAAAGATCGGAGGTATCAGAATCAGTTATAAGGGCCCTCGTGGGGTTAACAACCAGTTGGTCAGATCCCCCCGGAGAGGTAATCCTCCATAAAGGTTGTGTGTTGTCTGACCCTTATCTGACCCAGGGTACCTACAGAATAACCCCTGCAAGTAACCTATGTGGCACCTAATTCAAGCAACTAAGAAACCAATGTATAACCGATGCACATGCGAGTAGTCATAAGTCAGGTCCACCATATGAGCAGGGTAGCAAAGCCCGAAACCTTGAAAGTATCGCCTCTCATGAAGGTAAAGGCACTAGCAAGATCCCCAAATACGAATAGATCCCCAGAAATATCTATGACATTAAGAAGGTATGGGGGGGATATCCCTTCAACTAGCCTCGTGCGACCTTGTGATTAAATCCAGTGTGAGCGAAGCCTCCTGATATTACCGATTATATAATGGATTTCTCCACTTCTTTTCTTAGACACATATGTTGATTTAATTGCCTTGGAGAAGTTTACTCACAAAATCCTATTCCAAGGCACTAAATCCTAAGCTAGTTTGTGCACCCTAGAAAATAAAATCATGACTAATCAATTTTAAATTATAGCGTTAATTTTAGTGG
>SNQJ01S0047639.1:23192-48086 GCA_010110895.2 Picea sitchensis
GACTCCTATGTATACTAAAAAGAAGCATCTAGAGGAAGATCCTTCTAGAAGCGGAAGATTCTATTAGGTCTTCTTACATCTGCCTTATTCTATTTTATTGAAAGGCCTTATTAATATTGACCTTTATTACATCTGAATATATTGTTCTACCTTTGTGTGGGTTAGGACCCTAACAAGTGTTAAAGCTCTGATAGCAAGGGCAGGGGAGCGCTAGGCTTCAAAAGTTCAGAAAAATGCCTAGAAACTCAAAAACTCAAGCAAACTCAGTCAATCAAATTGCATATGATGAAATCAAGAGCCAATCAATCAGATCTAAGAATCAAAGAGATAGTATGGAGAAGGTCAAATGAGTGGGAAAAGGGCCAAAACAAGATCTAGGAAAGGAAACAAAAATCAGAGCTCCTCCCCAATGGAGTCGCCAATTTATGTTAAAGGTGAATCCTCCTGCAGACAAGCGGATTCCCTCTTGGTCTCTAGACTCCTAAGGCCAAGATAGAAAAGTGCTTAACGTGGACATTGACATCCTTTTTAGATCTAATTAAACTAACATATAAAGAGGAAGAAGAACGATGCGTACCTTCTTAACAGTGTTTGTCCTTGCAAAGTCCAAGCTGAGATCCAATACTGAGCTCCTCGATAGGTCTTGTAGAACAAACAAAGATACAACGAGCTTCCTATTCTATTGAGATTAGCTCAAATACAGATCTACCTACTGAATACAAGTTCATGTGAAGAAAACATAAACTTGAAAGAAACGGGCCAAGCATGTATATGTATTCATTAGAACAAATGAAGAGTACTTACAATCCTCTGATGAAGGTGCAACAGCTTCTTCCATCTCTCCTTGTCCAACCTCTTTTCTCAAGTAACCTACACTGATTATGCTTCAATGGCATCTCACTTATGAGATCATAAGTTTCATATCTCCAATCTTTTTTGTACCTTTCACCATGAGAAGGCCTCCTTATATAACCTTGGAGAGGCCCAACCACTTGAGAGATCTTTGGGATAAGTTGAGGATTCCTCTCCTTTAGTTGTGAATATTCCCTAAGATCATGCCTTGACCTTCTATTCGAATCCAACCACCTTCAGAAATTGAGGGGATTCTTCCCTGATTTGTCTCAACAAACCAAAACTCGCTCAGAAAGGGTAGCGCTCCCCCAAAATGGGGCACAAAGCATTGTAGCACTCCCCCAAAGAGGCCCAGGGAGCGTTAACACTCCCTGACAGTGCATAGGGGAGCGGTTCCTTCCAAATTTGATATTTGAGTGGTTTTTTCTGTGGCAAAAGGTTTGTACTCTTTGTCAACTGATTTATCTTCTTCAAAACCAGTCTTTGAGGTGTTTCAAGTGTCCCTGTGATGTCGTTAGAGGCACAACATAGGTAATATGGCAGTGTGATGTTTTTGACACTTTCAACACTTGTGGTCAAGATGCAACACTTGCGGACAAGATGCAACACTTACAACACTTGTAATGACGACACTTGTGACACTATTGAAGTGAGTAATTTTGATGTGTAACAATGGGTACTTTTGAATTCACGGTATCGAGTCATCACGTTTATGCCATGTTCAGTAGGCTCGTTTCGGCTGGGAGGTCCATTCCTTTCCGCACTTCCTATTTTAGTGATCTGTGGGCCCTACCTTCCTCGACTTTGTCTTGTGAGGGTCAGCCACATACTGGAATTATATCACCAACCTCTGTGAGTCATGTTGGAGATGGGTCGACAACCTTTGTTAGTCATGTTAAAGAATAACAACCAACCTCTGCAAGTCATGCTGGGGGCACAAGTCTAGTCATTGCTAGTCATGCTGCACATACATCACAAACCTCTACTAGTCATGTTGGGGATTCACCGCCAACCTCTGCCAGTCATGTTGGGGATTTTACACTAGCCTCTACAAGTCATGCTAGAAGCATGTCACCAACCAATGCAAGTCATGTTGGGGGAATTCATACGATTGAGAAACCTAGATGTGTAAAACATAAGTCCAAACTCCTTTGTAGGCTTTGCAAAGAAGATCTCCTTACTCGTTTGTTCCTTGCTACTGATGTAGTTCAAGAAGTGTTGTCCTTTCTTAGGGGACCTTCAGGTTCTGAGTTGTCTTTGGCTTCCCAAACTTCTTTGGTTGATACAATAGTCATTCTGATGAAATCTTCGACTGACACCCCTCTTCCTTTAGGGGTTGATGCATCCCTTAACCTTGTTGTCTTGCATCCTATTCAACCAATGGTTGAAGAAGTGGTCATGCCGACACAATATTCAACCAATCCCACTCTTCTCTTGGAGAGTGACAAGATTAAGGAAGTGACATTGCCGATGCAATATTCGATCAATCCCACTCTTCTTTTGGAGGGTGATGCATCCTTCGACCATGTCCTTAGAATTTCTAGTTTTGTACCTTATTCACTAGGGAGCATTCCACTCTCTTGGAGTATTCCCCCTCCAAGTCCTAGGGTGGCTTCCTTTGATTGGAATGATCTTGTAGAGCCTCAACTTTGTTGGACCTTGACCAAGTTTTGAGGATCCTTGGTCATGTTGACCTATTTTGGGACTTCGACAGATTGTTGAACACGGAGCACAAGTCGAAGCTGATATCGCGGGATTTCGGCCCCCTTTTTAGGGATTTTTGGGTTTTGGGCTTATGTAATGAGTATGGGGATGTCGGCCCATGGGTTTACCCATGTTTAGGCCCATTTTGTAATGTATAAATAGATGTCTAGGCGATGTAAGAGGAGACGATATAGGAATATGTATGATGATGTGCTAAGTGCAAGTGATAGTTGTACATGCTTTGTGTTATTCTGTGAGACTTGTAAGGCTAAGTGCAAGTGACTGTGACTATAAGAGATTGAGTAGAATCTTTGTGATGTAACCTAGCTCAGAGAAGGAGGATCTGGCGAGGTGTGCGCAGATCTCAAGTCCTATGAGGAGTAGGATTTTGTGTCTCTGTGCATGTAGAAGATTGACAGAAGACAATAAAAGAGAAGAAGAGTTGGTGGACATAGCCCCGGGCTGGGGGTGAACCACGTATATCCTGTGTTGCTATGCTTTGTGTGATGTATCTATGTGCTATGTGTTTACTTGCTTAGTTCTTTGATGTAGGTGAATGACAGATAGATAAATGATGCTTTGTGCTTAATAATATGGATGAATGCTAGATCTAGCCTATGTGAATGTGCTTAATGCTCGAATATACTAGATCTTGGTGAATACTGCGATGCTCTGTGATTAGGATTTTACTGTGAAGTAGATACTGGTTAAATACTGATGAGTTGTAACTTCTAAGTGCTTTTATAGAATATTGTAATCACATATATGTGTCTCAGCTAAGGTTGCAGACATTGGAGTCCTGCAACCACCCCTGCCTCTACCTCAGGTGAGACTTCATCTGCTTCGCAGGAGTTGTCGAAATGGTCGGTAGTTAGGGTTTTGTTGGTGCGCTCTTGAGCATTGAACCCTGGGTATGCCCCTGTGCCAACAAATGGTTCTGTTGTTGGGACCTGAAACTGTGATTGATGGGAACTGAAGAAAAGAGAAATCTTTGTGTGTATATATGTTGCCCTAGTGCGCGGTATTCTACTTGAACTGTAAAGCTCTGTGCTAAGAAGAGAAGTCATATCTAAAGAAAAGAGGTAAGATCTTGAAGCTTTGTGCTCTGATAAAGGTAAGAACAACGAAAAGTTTTGATTGAAAAGGTAAGATAAGTGGAAATTTTTGTTTCGAAAGTATGGATGTAGGTATGTTTAATAAATTTTGTCCTAGCTTAAAAACTAGGCCACATCTAGAAGAAAGAATAATTGATATGAGTATATCTGATAGAATGATGAAAGATATGTTATTCCTATGCATAGAAAGAATGTTTGGACTAACAAATGGATGCAGGATCCTAGAAATAATTTTTTGCAAGTTAGCTACTATGATCCTAGTGCACAGTACAGGAAAAGTTGGGGATCATTTAAAAGAAAAAGAGGATTAACCCTTTGTTATAATTGCAAAAGACCAGGACATCTTGCTAAGGAATTCCCTAGTAGAATACCTAGTTGTCTTTGTTGTAAATCTATGGACCATTAAGTTTTGGATTTCCCTAGAATGATTGCTAAGGTTGAAAGAATGAATATGAGGCAAGAAAACCCTGAGAAAGGTCAAGAAACTAAAACCATGACAGAACCCTAGAAAGAATCAGAGAATGTATTTCTACAAATGAAAGAAACCCTGAATGATCACCGAAATATCAAATTATCAAAGATATTCAAAGAAAAATAATGCATAGAAATAAGAATAGGAGACTTCGACATTGACTGTGTTATGCATGAAGAAACATGGGTGAATATCATGACATAAATAACTTGGCAAATTTTAGGAAAGCGTGCTATGATTCCTTCATTGGGAGGAATATGATTATTCAGAGGAAAGCTTATAACCCTATGTGGAAGACTCACTCAGATATCTATGAGAGCTCATGGAACTTCGACAGAGAGATTTTGAGGTTGTTAAATTTATTGAGAGCGACAACTCATTTGCTATGTTACTAGGAAAAAATCTGATTGAGAAGGATCAGATCAGAAGAAAAGAAGAGGAAGCCCTAGAATAGAAAAAGCAAGAATTAAAAGATTTCATGACTAGGACGATAACTCACTTGATTGAAGAACATGAGAATAGATCGAAGTTGTTTAGAACCAAAAACTTGGATGTCGAAGTTGAAAGAACACAAGAAGACTCACAGAAGAGTGGAGCACCTACCCCAGACATAGAAGAAGTATTGCCCTTGAACCCTATGAAAGAATCTCGACAGTGCAAAGTTACTATGCTAAAAGGAGATAAGAATCAGAAGAGGAATATTGAGAGAAATCTCACAGGGAAGAAGGCTTGAAATCTCAGTAAGAAGAGAGAAAAGTTGCAGAATAATCCATAGGGGACTTCGCAGAAGGAAGATTTGCAAAAATGGAACTTCGGTCGGATATCAGAACAGCGCAACATGGCACTTCGCCATGGTGAAGAAATATAACCGTTGGAGGCCTTATGATCGTTACACTGACCCTCCCAAACAGTTAGAACAACAGTTATGATCAGAAAGCTCATCTTTAGACCATTGGGACCACACTGCAACAAACAAAACCGCATTGATGAAGGCCTCTTGTCCGTTGGAGACGACCCATTACATCACTATATAATTATTCCGTCGACTATTGCACCGAGAAAACTTTTGCAAATTGTATCCAAGCCAACTCATTACTACCGAGTCATGTTTACTGAGATCGACACATGTTCTATTTCTTTGAGAACCCATTCATCAACCCAGACATTGAGCCATTCGAACCACTCGTTGCGAAGTTCACCACGCTCTAGTACTTGAGTGATATGGGAAAACAGTGGCAGTGAAATGCAGTATTTCACACATATTATCTCCAGTTGAAGAGGGCTATTGGAGTTGTCCCTTGTATGACGTCGAACACCCTACACCGGTTCAGACCCCTCATGAAGTTTTGTGCATATTGACACTTTATTTATATCACTGCGCGTGCAGACGAGAATAAAAAATATCTTCAGTCGTACTATAAGCTCATAGAGGAGGACCTCAAGGAGATAACCAAGGAATGGTTCGCAGAGCTCCTTATCCCTACTGACCCTACAGAAATGTATGATCCTGAACTAATTGATAGCTCAGAGGCCACTCACGAAGAACATGAAACACCTGGAACCAACAGAAGGAAGAAGACCGAAGAGGTACAAAACCTGAGCAGCGCATCAGAAGAAACCGCTTCAAAATCACCGGGACGAGGAGGTGATGACGAAGTAGATAGAGAAGAGACCAATGGAAAATATGATCAACATAAGCAAGGTGAAGTAATGCCGCCTAGGGATCTTGTTGATGAGACCAATCCCTCCAAGAAAAGAAAGGTTTCCCCCACGAAACCTACTTCCCAGAAGAAATCCATAACTAGTAAGACCAAGTTGCAGTCTGTGCTCACGCTCAATGACTTCGACTTCATCATCGCAATCATATCAGGTGCTTTGTAGGATATTATGCAGAACACAGAAGCCAAGGAAGAATCCATGTATGATAGGATTGAGACAGAACTCATAGGGGTGCAACAGGCCCTTCAATCTAGCCGCGCAGTATCCACTATGCCCCCTCCATTAGAAGAACCAGAGTTGGGAGATGATCCTACCCAACTCTGTAGAATAGTTGACACGACCAAAGCTCACCTTCATTGAGCGCAAGAAGAGAAAGAACGGGCTACAGTGGCCCTAAATCAATCACAACAGGAAATGGTAGAGCAATGTCAAGTTGCGCAACAGGAGAAAGATGACCTCCACACCAAGTTTGAAGAGGAGAGAGCATGGATCCAGCAAGAGAAAGAGTAGTTTCTCATAGAGCAGCTCAGATTCAAAGAAGCAGTCAGCAAAGCACTTCACTCTGTGACCGGCTTAGAGTAGAAGGCGGAAGAACCAGTAGAGCATCAAGTAGCGCAGCTTGCGGAAGCTATCCAACAGCTTCAACAGAGAATTGTAGACCTAGAGCTACGAACAATGCCAAGTACCCCACAAGACGTGCAAGATCAAAGAGAATACATTGCCCGAAGCGTAGCTGAGAGGATCAGATAATTCACTCTGGAATGTAAACATCTTAGCAGTAGAAGTGCACAAACCTACGAGCGACTTACTGAAGACCCTAAACTAAAGGCACTGGAGTCACAGCTCCAGGAGGCAAAGCAACAAGCAGAAATAGTACAGGCACAGTTGAAGCTCCTGTTAGCAGTTGAAAAGATGATTTGATCCCAGGAACAATGCACTTCTCAACAGTAGGTCCACACCATACAGAGAAAATTCATGGAAGTCACTCAGAGGCTCCAACCAGTCCAGGACGAAGCATGCCAGCTATTTGAGGAGATAGAAGGCTGAGGAGAAGCGCTAGAACAAAACATCGTTGCATTCAAACAACGCTTGGAGGAAACTATCAACGAAGTAGTTATACAAGAGTTTGTCGAGCAGGAGGCCTTAGCGCAGTAACAGGTCGAAGCAGCTCAATCCAAGCTCGAGGATTTTGAAGCAGAGCTACCCAAACCAGAGTGACTTGGGACAAGTCACAGGTGAGTGTTGGGGGCATGTTGGCCCTTGACCAAGTTTTGAGGATCCTTGGTCATGTTGACCTACTTTGGGACTTCAACAGGCCGTCAAAGGTGGAGTGCAAGTCGAAGCGGAGATCGTGGGATCTCGACCCCTTGTTTAGGGATTTTTGGGTTTTGGGATTATGTAACGGGTATGGGGATGTCGTCCCATGGGTTTACCCATGTTTAGGCCCATTTTGTAATGTATAAATAGATGTCTAGTCTATGTAAGAGGAGACGATATAGGCATCTGTGTGATGATGTGCTAAGTGCAAGTGATAGTTGTACATGCTTTATGCATGCTGTGTGAGACTTGCAAGGCTAAGTGCAAGTGACTGTAAGAGATTGAGTAGAAGCTTTGTGTTGTAACCTATCTCAGGGAAGGAGGATCTAGCGAGGTGCATGTTGATCTCCTGGCCTATGCGGAGTAGGATTTTTTGGCTCTGTGCATGTAGAAGATTGACATAATAAAATAAAAGAGAAGAAGAGTTGGTGGACGTAGCCCCAGGCTGCGGGTGAACCACGTATATCATGTGTTGCTATGCTTTGTGCGATTTATCTATGTGCTATGCATTTACTTTATTAGTGCTTTGATGTAGGTGAATGATAGATAGATCTATGATGCTTTATTCTTAATCATATGGATGAATGCTAGATCTAACCTATGTGAATGTGCTTAGTGCTTGAATATACTAGATCTGGGTTAATACTGTGATGCTCTGTGATTAGGGTTTTACTATGAAGTAGATACTGGTTAAATACTAATGAACTGTAATTGCTAAGTGCCTTGATAGAATATTGTAATCAAAGATCTGTTTCCCAGCTAAGGTTGCAGACACTGGAGCCCTGCAACCACCCATGCCTCTACCTCGAGTGAGACTTCATCTGCTTCGCAGGTGTTGTCGAAAGGGTCGGTAGTTAGGTTTTTGTTGGTGCGCTCTTGAGAATTGAACCCTGGGTATGCCCCTGTGCCAACAGACTTCCTTCTTATACACCCTTCCAGATAAGGGGCATTATTCAATTTGTAGATAAGGTAACCTCTGCAAGTATTTTATCCTCCTCGACTTGGAAAGCTTTGGGTTTTCCCAAGCTTGTATCAGCTCTCGGTAAGTTTCTGAACTTTTACATAAGTCCTTCACGGGAGCCTTGGCCTCCCCCATTATATGTTGCTTAGAACAACATCCACGAGTCTGATTTAAGCTCTTTTCCAACTCATCTAAAAAATGAAAAGATTGTCGAGTGATTTGTCCCTTTCACATTCGTTAAAATGGACTTGAAAGGTCATGAGTTCGAGTTAAGATCTTTTCTGACTTGTTCAAAAAGATAAAATATTTCTGAGTGATTTGTCCCTTTCACACTCGTTAAATTGGACTTGAAAGGTCATGATTCTTAGTTAAGCTCTTTTCCGACTCGTTATCAAAAAAAGAAAATATTTCCGAGTGAACTTATCTCTTTCACACTCGTAAATTGGATTTGAAAAGACGTCTATTTGGCACAAGTTTATCCCTTTTTCACACCAAATAGACTAAAAGTCATAAAAAAGGACATTTTTTGGCGTTAAGTTGTGATTGCATCTCATTCCCTTCCTTGCAGTATTGATCTTTTAGCCGGTTCTCGCTTTGTGTTATAAACTGTTTGCCTCAGCAATTTTTGCATCCTCAACCAAGCAGAGCCTTTTTTATATCCTTCACAATTTAACACTCTATACCTAGGAGGGAACATTTCCTCGAGTTTCCATCTCCCGCATGCATTTCCCTGCATTGAGCATAGGTACGTTCCACAGCTGGAACTAGTTTTGCTTACTTGCGACACTTGTTTCCTCCTTTGTATCATAACATTAATTTTTCTATGAAAAAACAAAAAATGATGGGCGAGAAGGGAGTATTATCTTATATTGGCAGCAGTCGTGTCTCCTTTGAATAGAGCACAAAGTTATTGAGTCCATTCATCATCATAATTTTTGGATTTGCATGGCCTTAGGAAGTTGATCTTGTTACAGAGTCTTCTCTACCGACAGGTTCCTCTTCCAGTCCCTATAGAGAATTTCATTGGTGTCTCCTGCATCTTATGGTTTCATCATTGGATCTATGTTGCCAGAGTCCTATGTATGTCTCATGCTCTTGTTCAAAGGAATTCTATCAACCTGTGTCGGCCACTCCTCAGAACTATTGACTTTGCATGTCGGCCACTCCTCATAACTCTTGACTTTGTGTGTCAGCCATACCCTCAGTTTGTCTTAGAATCACATGATATTGTAGTCCTATCATACACCCTGGCCCTACTTTCATCATTGGTAGGTAACCTTGAACCCGGTAGTGGACATTTCATCATTTGTCGTTGACTGGGTGGTTTCCCTTGTGTTCAATGGCAAGACATTTATTCACACATTGGGATTCATGCAGTGTCTTGGATGCCATTATCCTTATTGGTGGTCTCCTTGCCTTTGTCAATAGTTTTCATCATTTACTGTTATTCAAAGGGTCTTTTTTGTGTACCTCTTTCACTTGGCACACACGAAAGACGCACAGGTTTGTTGGTTCGTGAACATGTTCTTCGTCTAATTTCCACCAAATCATGACGCTCATGCTTTGTACCTCATGGTCTAATTTCCACCAAATCATGACGCTCATGCTTTGTAATTATGTTGACCGCATGATGAGATATTTCTTAATGCTCTCCTTTCATCGGCTCTCCTTCCATCAATCCCAACTCTGTTTATTCTGGATACAGGACCTAGAGCCCTATGAGTACCTTGAGGCTTGCAATCATCAATGGCAGCCCTGCCATCAGATAGCTTGGGAATACCATAATGTTTCTTGATCAATGGATTCTTTAGGTTTTCAACATCGAATCCTCTATTCAAACTTGTAAGAATGTACTCGTGCCTTGATACCTACTTTCATTATCGAGCAGGTTGTCTCGGTGTTTGTTAACTGTGATATCAATGACTCCCCAGAATCAGCCTGGTGTCTCATTGTGTTTGACTCAACTCCTTTTAACGCATGATGTAGACTTGCACCTTTCATGGATTGTGTAGAAGACTTGAAGACATCACCATGTGGTCACAGCTTTCCCGGTTGTTGCTTCCTTTTCATTGACCAATACCTATATGAATTCAACGATCATGGGAGATCGGGCCATAATTCCATTGTATAAAGATATATTCATATTGGTTTTGAGGATCTGTTCTCACTGGGCCTTGTTCATGACTATGAACATTATTAATGCATGTAACCACATTTGTATTTGCCTATTCAAGGCCACGTATTAATTGTTTGCATATTCTTCACATGGATATGCTTGTAATTTTATCAAGTGCATCCATGTATGCAGAGTTAGTGAAGAATGTAATGAGCAACAAGTTCGTCCATCTAGTCCCCTACCACTCCACTTCTAGGTTATTTATCATGTATTTCAACCATCTATACCACCTCACATTAGGGCATTCATGCTAAACAAGATTTGCCTCTACCTTATGCAATCTTTAAATAAAGGCCTTTATTCCATTTTGCTCATGTGACACTTTATCTTCCTCAAGGATAAAATCCAGACAAAAATTCAATATTTTCCACATATACTTATCTTCACACTATATATCAGTGTGTATAATGCAGTCGCCCACCTTATAGCCCACTTCCATTAATCGTGATTTGTTCCTTAAAATGAAATTAAATGTCTATTTTCCATGTCACCATTGTGGAGATCTGATCCGCCTCCATATATTGGAAATGTTCTAACTCATCCCTTCAGTTACATTCTGAAGGCTATACAGACCAATTTTGAGCTATGGAAATAAGAGAAAGAATTCAACTTTGAGAGCAAAGTTACTTTGAGAAATTATATTTACCTATATTGAGTTTGTATCCCTTGTCCTTTTTAAGTTCCGGAATACGTTGTCTAACCTCCCAAGATCTTTCCCCTTATTGATTGAGAACCCCATTGTTTCTCTCTTATGAGATTTCCTTGGTGGAGGATTGAAATGGTGGAGGCCGAATGTATGAACTTAGTTTCTCGGTTCTCAACCACGACATGGAAGTATGTAACATTTTCACTTATGCCACTGTTTATTAATAGAAATACTCTTTTTCCCATTTCAATTGATATCTTTCAAATATAAGGAGTTAAGATCCATGTGGTGTAGCTTGTTATAATGATAAATGGATTATGCCATCTAATGTTCTAACCTTTTATAATATCACCATATGCTTTATTTTATTTGTTTCATTGAGAATTTGTTGCAGGTATATAGCTTTGGGGTGAAGTTCTCAACCATGGACTTCATCGAACATCTAGAATGAGGTAGGCCTTTTACTTTAGAGTATCACTTGCATATTGGTTTATATATCATGTTATTGGGATACAGATTTGATTTCATAGCTCATTTCCGGCCCTGGTTGTATTTAATTCCTAACCATAGAGATATTTTTACCGTAAATGCCATTTTGAGGTGTGTATGCCGTTCAATTTTGGTAAAGAGGCTAATCTCAAGATGGGATTCTACTTCAATTCGTACCAACAGATCGGCATACGAAACTACAGGCTTGTTTTGGATTGACACTATGAAATGTGTAGAGTATTTTTCAAAGGTGCTACAAAAACTCGCTACCAAACGCGCTACTGAATGACGCTACCAAAAGGTACCTGGAATCAAGGAGTTCAAATTCATCACTCTTTTGGGTGGTTGATGATGTGGAGAAGAGAGATGATCATAGGTGGCAGCATGGTGACAAAATCCAACCCTTGGAGGACAATTGGAACCTGAAAGGGATGCACATCAAGGGAGAAAATGTCATTTAAATCTTGTTGGATTATTTTCCAACATGTTTCCTTTCTTTTTATAGTAGTCATAAATAGGTTGTTAGTACAAAAGTCTTTAGATGAAAAAAAAATTGAGAATCCTATAGAGAAGGACACCAAGACCCCATTTTCCTTTCCTTGTTGTTATAAATACATTTTCCAAATGATTAAGGGGGTTCGAATGGTTGAGCTCAAGCTCCTGAATTGTAATATTTTTGACTAAATACACTGTTCTCTGGTTATAAAATCGATTTAATAACTTTGAGTAATGTGCCTTATGTCATCTTGTTATCCTTATGTCAAGTTTCTCATGATCATGATCCACATGAGATCCATATATTGTAAGCCATGATGAATGTTAGATTATAATACTGCTTCATTGTCTCTCCTCTCTCCTCCTCCTCTCCCTCTCCCTCCTCCTCCTCCTCCCTCCTCCTCCTCTCCTCTCTCTCTCCCTCCTCCTCTCTCCTCCTCCTCCTCCTCTCTCTCCTCCTCCTCCTCCTCCTCCTCCTCCTCCTCTCCTCCTCCTCCTCCTCCTCCTCCTCCTCCTCCTCCTCCTCCTCCTCCTCCTCCTCCTCCTCTCCTCCTCTCAGATTCTTTAAATTTGGAATTCAAGAAGATCTTGTAGTTTTGATTTTTTCCTCCTTAGGTCGCTGGAAGACCTAAATGTCAATTGCATACCTTTACATATCCCTCACTAAGTGTTACACATGAAATTTTCACACCCAGGTACCTTCCCTAAGTGTCGTAGGTGTCATATAAGTGTCTCTATACACCTTGACACCATGGAATATCCTATGTCACAATCCCTAGTCAATGTGGGAGGAGGGATATATTACATGGCCAAAATAACAAGTGCACAATGCACTATTATTAATATTCCATACCTCCATGACATGAACTCATCACAACCACGAAAAATACACAGAGTTTACAGATGATGAATATCCACAGAACCACATATAGACTGAGGATACAGAACCTGTGGTATTCGCCCCAATCCCATGTACAAAGATTCAGAAAGTGCTTCAACTACATAATTCTCTTCCCACCTCACACTTTAGGGGGAATTGCTACACATGAAATTTCACACCTAGGTACCTTTGCCCTAGGTGTTGTAAGTGTCATATGAGTGTCTCTATACACCTGGACACCATGGAATAACCTATGTCACAATCCCTAGTCAATGGGGAGGAGGGATATATTACATGAAGGGAAAAATATCAAGTGCACATGAATTATTATTAATATTCATGAAAAAGAAAGTACTAAGTGTAGAGAATACACCTCACATTTTGGCTTCCTATTTTTAGGGAAGGCAGATATCTCATGGATGGTTGAAGATTTCTCCTTAAAATCCTTGAGAGATATTTCCTCCCTAAAACCTTAAGAAGCTTTCTCCCTAAATATCTTAGAGATCCCTTTTAGTGGATTTGATGAGAGATCCTCTCCATGGTGGTTAAGCCCCAAATCCTATATAATGAGGGCTTTCCATGGAGGAGGGAGGAATGGAGAATTTTAGAGATACCAAACTTAAGGATCTCATAAGGAAGGAAACAATTGGAGGTATCAAACTTATAGTCTTAGAAATCTTTGTGCAGCAATGATGAGGAGGACGGAGAGGGTCAGCACCACTTCATCTACGGTTTGTGAGTATCTATTTTGAGTTCTCATTAATGCATGTGTTTGGCCTCTTTCCTTCAAGATTGTGTACATTTACATGATCTTGTCTTTTGGATAAATCTAGCTTTAAACTAATCATGGTAGAATAGGAAGTATGCTTTGTCTTCGTGGTTTATTAGATTGTAGGACTTGTTGAAAGGCTTGGGGATCAAGCCTCAACTTAGACTGAGCGAGGACAAATGTCGTAAAAGGTACTCATATCTTCTTTTTCTTCTCTATTGATTAGCTTAGCTATGTTTAAAGGAAATTCAGTGTTCAAAGTTAGCACTTTCCTATCTTGGTCATAGGGGTCTAAGATCCAAGAGGGAATTCACATGTCTGCAGGGAAATTTTCCTACAACACTAAGTCTTCCTCCTATTCACTTTTACTCCCATTCATTGACTGAAGTTAATCAAGACCTTAATTTCTTGTGCATGGAAGCCCAAATTTTTGAGTCAAAACATTATTATTCTGAGTCTTGTCCATTTGACCTTTAAACACTCATTTATATTTACACATACTTTGATGGGTACTGGGCTTATCCTCTCTACAATATGAGGGTGATTCCTAGTGCTAACATATTCTCTGTGTTTTATCAATAGATCAATGGTTTTCCCTCCATTTCATTTGTGTTCTTCTCATGAATTAATTGGATTTGATTATATAAATGGTTAATCATGTTAGATCTAAAGAATTTTGATTATTCCTAACACTAGAGAGAAAAGAGGGTTGGTAGTGTTTGTTACTTGTGTGTAGGAAGCAGGTGATTGAAGTTGGATTTGGAGCTGCAAATATACACTAGCCAGGACATACAGAAACAACCATCAAAGAAAGGTATGCCAATCTACCCCTCTTGTGTGTAAAATGAATTATGTGCATTCTAGATCTAGGAAAATCATAAGGAATCTACCCCCTTTCTGTGTAGGATTACTAGGCTAATCCTAGGGAGATTTTGTTGTGTATTCAAAAAGATCCATGTGAGAAAAAATCCCATTATAATGAATGCAACTGATAAAACATCTATAGCATCATATAAAACTATTCTCGTTCATAGAGTAAATGCACAACCATGAACTCATAAATAACTCATCAAAATAGAGAAACGCTTATCCTTAAAAGAGATTTCGTGCAACTAGCTACTCGGGAAGGACGTTCCACCCAACCATACACATGTTGTTCCAAATATCAACAAAAATTCACCCCCGAGCTGGGGTTAGGAATCCACAAAAGAAGGGTTCCTCTCACAGTCCCCTCACAACTCGATATCACACAACCCACTGGTTTTCTCCTACAACTATCCTAAATTTCCTCCATCTCTCTTGATCTTAAACTACCTAACCCAAAGAATGTACCCCTTCACTGCTCTCAGTCCATGGGGTGTCCCATTCATTTATCAGGGTCTCTCTAGCTTAGGTATTTAGGAATCTCTTTGTTGGGAACTCAAGGGAACTCACTACCAGGAAAACCACCAATAAAAACAACAAACACTTGTTGATACAGTGCAACTCACTTAGGAGTTCACTCTTCACGCTTGACAACCTGGCTCTTCAATTTTCAGCTCCAAAATGCTCTAAAACTACTCCAACATGCTCCAAACTTCACCCAACCTTGTTGTTGCATCTCCCCAACACTTCTCCCATATTCTCTACTTGTTGTTCATCTAAAACTGAATGTCTAAAACTGTCTATTACTACCCATACTAATTTCATTTATTTTCCCAAGACAGTTGACTGCTCACTTTTCCCAATGTTGAGTGTACTTCAGCCCCATGCTCTCCAATAACTATGGGATGTGACTCTCACACCCACCCTATGATAGGTATTTGGGCTCTCATACACTCAACTAGAGATAGAAGTTTTCCCCAAATGATAATAAAATTCAGAAATGCGGGTTTGAATTAATACCCATAAATTATTTCCCCTTGGACCCCTCTTGGACACTCTCTAGGCATTCCCCCTCTCTTGTGGATTAATCAACTGCCATATATGTCCATAGCCCAATAGGTGGTATTACATTATATTTATTAAAATCAGAAAATACATTTTGCATATTACATTGCTTGAACATAAGCACATTTATATCTACATTATGCATTAATTAAACTGGGGATTATAGTGGGGATGTTACACCAAGAAGCTCACGTAACTACTTTTCCCCACTAATTCCAATATGGGTGAATAAAATATAATAAAAATACTTAGCCCCTTTAGCCCCCCCTCTCGTTGATTCATAGCCCCCCTATCTTTTTCCTTATTAGTCTTGCACCCAACAATGCATTTTATTATAAATATTCAAAGTATTATATTTCTAGGCACTTTGCCTTTCAACTTTACATGCACTCTGACCTTTCATCAAATAA
The DNA here is from genome assembly GCA_010110895.2 of Picea sitchensis. NCBI lineage: Eukaryota > Viridiplantae > Streptophyta > Pinopsida > Pinales > Pinaceae > Picea > Picea sitchensis. The sequence goes on from SNQJ01S0047639.1 coordinate 39,127, forward strand.
AAAAAAATACATCATCAATCCAGGGACTCAAAACTGGGGCATTACATTGGTTGATGATTATGTGTAAATGTGCTTGTCTTGTATTGGTCACCCACCACATGCTGGAATTTCCATTGTTCCTGCAAGGTCAAGGCTACTTCCCATCTCTAAACTTGTGATGATGTTGCATAAGCATTTTGAATATAAGTCAAGCAATTTAGAACCACTTTCTAAATGAGATCATGCATCAAAGTGAAATGTCAAGAACATAGTTCATTAAATGCAAGGCATATGAAAAGAGAAGACTTAAAAACAAACTGAGTCATGATGCAAATTCACTTCACCAGTATCACTACATTCAAAGGTGAGAAGGCCAGGCACATCCTCATTCAACATTTCAACCAACAACTTAATATTATTAATAAAGAGAAAGAAAACAAAATCAAGAGAGCATATACAATTTGACAAGGTTGTTATAATAGTAGTAGTCTAAATATTAGACTTTTTTTTACTTTTCTGGGAAATTATCACCATAATTTGGCGATCCAATTCTTGGTGAAATTACAATTTTCTATTGTTTGAATTGTAGTTTCGAATGCACAGAAGGATCCAACACCCTAAAAAACCTCTAATCCACCCAAAATGTGCAATTTTAACAACTGATATCTACAATTCCATCAATTCTTTCAAACTTCTCACCAATTTTTGGGCAAAATTGATAAGAAAATGTAGGCGAAAAAGGTTCAAAAAGTCTAATATTTAGACTATTTCGTTATAATATTGTAGGGGTCCCCAAATATAGATACTTGAGATTAGTGGAATCCTCAATAATGTTTTTTTAACTGAAACTGGGAGATATTATATGAAGAGACTGTCGAAAATTGGAAGTGGAGAGTACAAAATCAATCACTACTAAGCCTAGTACAAAACTATAGTTCATACTACCTAATTCTTCCTCTAGATCTGATGGGCTCTTAGCATAGATTACAAAAAGATGACATTTATAGGTATAGTAGTTACAAAATACTTCGAGGAGTCTTACAACTCTCAAATACATTTCCTATATACATTTTCCTTTATACCTATAAGGACACCAAGTTTCGTTCTCTCCGACTTTGTTTTTTTTTGTCTTCTTTGTTACTCAATCTTGTCTCTTGTCATGCGTATTTCTCATAAGTCATTTTGAATCCTATGGTAGAGTCTCCCATTGAACCTCGTTGTTGATAACCAGAGTTCCAAACTCTTGGTTTGTTGCTTGATTCTCTAGTTGGTATGTAGCCTCATTATTTCCTCTTAAGATATGTAATAATCCAATTACAAGAATTTAGAAGCTACTTGACAAATTTGACACAAAATTGAGGTCAACCTTGCATCTGTAGAAACTGAGCCTTTGATCAAGAGACTTATGAGGAGAAGTGGATCCTAAGTCCTTGATAAACCCATAACTTTCTGCTAGATTGTTAGACAACAAACCCAATCCCATGAATATGTTACTAAAATTGTTCCTCTTGAACCATAAATAACCCCCTTGCACCTGCCATCCTAATTAAAACCTCAATAAATTATAAACAAAACCAAATTATATTATTTAATAAAATCTTTTATTTTATTTTTATACAATATTACATAACATACTTTCATGTTTTATACATTTAAGATCAACATATTTTAAATAAAATTATATTATTTAATAAAATCTTTTATTTTATTTTTATACAATATTACATAACATACTTTCTTGTTTTATACATTTAATATCAACATACTTTAATGATAAGATCATTCTTGTTTTTTATTTTATATATTCAATTAAATACATCATATTGTAAATGACAAAAACTAAATAAATAATTATTAATAATATATTAATTACCTTATATTAATAAAAAAATGTCATTAAGGTTTATGCATTACACATTAAAGCAATATAATTCTTGAATCAAAAAATGTCCCACTTAATAAAATGATGCAATGTAATCTAATAAGTGGATGGGTTCCCTATCATAGGTTCGATGATCTACCATAACTTTTTTATTGATTCTTTACCATGATCTATACACATCTATAGTTTAATAGATTAGAGATGCACTAATGCTATAATAAGGAATGTACACATTTATAAATTAGAGCAATAATATTGTGTGTCATTTTTAGGCAATGTTTCATGTATATTAGGGAGCATTATTGTTTAAGATAGAGGGCATTGTAGCACCTATGTCCATTAAGCAAGCATCCAATTTAAAAAATTCACTTTAAAGAAATTCACTAGTGCTTCATTTTATCCATTACATTGTTCATTTGTGCTCTCGTATCAATGTTACACAAATGTGTCATATTCTTATAAAATAATCAATTAAAAGAAAAACTCCATACAAATTTCACAAAAACTTTTACATTTATTTTCAAAGGTTTTAGCAAAAATCTTTTAGAAAATGTTGTTCGATACATTAACAACAAGGCTTTTACATAAACTTTTGTGTCATATTCTTATAAAATAATTAATTAAAAAAAAACTCTATACCAATTTCACAAAAAACTTTTACATTTATTTTCAAAGGTTTTAGCGCAAATCTTTTAGAAAATGTCGTTCGATACATTAACACCAAAGCTTTTACGTAAACTTGTGTTAAATGCTATTTTTTCACGTGATTAGGGGTTAGTGGATGAGTGGGTTAGAAGGTTAGTGTTAGGGTTATTAGAAGTTAGTGAATTAGGGGTTTGTTGGTTTAGCGGATTAGTGGTTGTTAATGAATTAATGGTTAAGGATTAGCAGCATATGATTTAGTGGGCTGTGGATTAATGTTTAATGGATTAGTTAATAACAAATTAGTGGGTTAAAGGTCAATGAGATTACTTAATGAAAATAGTTATTAAGAGTTAAGAATTAATAAGAGTTTAATACATTAAATATTAATGAATAGAATTAACATAATTTAAATTTGAGAAGGCTTAAAAATATAATTTATATATATATTAATGTAGTAGAATAATAAATATTCTAAAATTAATAATTGTCAAAAATTTTAATTAAAGATTTTATTTATTATTACGTTAATAGGCCATGTAGTAATATGTATAATTCCTTTGATGTTCAAGATGAAGTTAACAAGTGGTATTCTAAAAAATATTAATAATAAATAAATATTACAATATCTGTCATAAATAAAATATTTCAATGTGTGTCTTAAGTAAAATATTTTTATATCAACTTTATGTATATTCTACTCTCAATTGAGTTTAGCTTGGGTGGTTGGGAGAAATGATTGTTATCCTCCCCACTCAGGTTCAATTCTTGCAAGTGACGCAAGTGACATGTTGATCTCTTAAGCAAGTGACATGGTGAGCTCCCATATTGTTGACCCATCTTAACTTGGTGTTTGTAATTCCTTTCATGCTCAAGATGGTGCTTTTTATAACACACAGATCCATCTTAACTTCAGATCTATCATGCGTTTAGAGGGATCAATAAAGGGATCAAATCCTTGAGGTGAAAATTAACTCTGGATCTATCATGCATTTAGAAGGATAACTCTATATCTATCATGCATTTAGAGGGATCAAGTCCCTAAGCCTCGAGGTGAAACTTAACTCCGATCAAGTCCTTGAGGTGAAACTTAACTCTAGATCTATCATGTGTTTAGCATGTGTTTAGAAGGATAAATTTGGATCTATCATGTGTTTAGAGGGGTTAAGTCCCTAGGCCTTGAAGTGAAACTTAACTTTGGATCTATCGTTTGTTTAGAGGGATAACTTCAGATCTATCATATGTTTAGAGGGATCAAGTCCCTAGGCCCTGAGGTGAAACTTAAATCTAGATCTATCAAGTCCATGAGGTGAAACTTAACTCTAGATCTATCAATTCCGTGGGGTGAAACTTAACTCTGAATCTATCAAGTCCCTGAAACCCTTAGGTGAAACTTAATTCCAGACCTGTCAAGTCCCTAAGGCCCTGAGGTGAAACTTAACTCCAGATAAAACAATTGAAACTTGAATAAAACAATTGCAACATTGACTGAGGAGTTTCAAATTCATCATCAGAAGAGTACCATGTTTCAAATTTAGCAATTGAATTTGAAACTCCTAATCTATCATGTGTTTAGAGGGATCAAGTCCCTCAGGTTAAACYTTTTTTAAGATTGAAACACTTGAGAAAATGKTTGTACCTAAAAAAGAATTGATCCCTCTTGACACATGATAGATTTCCCAGACAGTTCTATAAAAAGCATATTATGTATTTCTATTTGTTTCTATATATGAGTTCTCTACTCTCTATCCTTAGATACCTTATATTTCATGGAATTCTTATAATCTTGCAAGTAATTTATGTGTGTGTGTGTGTGTCACATGTCAACTCCATGTTGAGAACATAAGAAATTACACATCTCCTTCATACTTAGAAAAACACCATTGAAATGTTTTAACCAACGTTCTTATCTCTGAATCTATCATGAACCAAGAGGGATCAAATCCCTTAAGGTTAAAAAAATTTCATCTCAAGATAGTCGATCTCTTTCAACCCATGATCCCTTTGGAATTAGGCATCTCCTTCATATTGAGAAACACACCATTGAAATGTTTTAATCATAAGAAAAACTCCACTTTCAATTGCTTTATGGATAATATATATAAAGTTGACATTGAAATATTTTTTAAAGTTATTTTTCCAGTTAAGTTGGACATTAAATTTTTTTATTTATGGTCTACATTGAAATATTTGACAAGATGGGAAGAAGAAGCATCAGAAGAAGCATTTGACAAGATGGGAAGAATATGGGCACAATACATAGTATTTGACAAGATGGGCAGAAGAAGCATCAGTCATAGACTGCACTGTGGAGACTGTTGCATGATTTCTATTTGAGAATGTAGTCACACGATTTCGATGTCCACACATATTACTTAGTGATCAAGGAATACACTTCTTGAATAAAACAATTGCAACATTAATTGAGGAGTTTCAAATTCATCGTCAGAAGAGTACCATGTTTCATCCTCAGGTCAATGGGATGGTAGAAGCTTTCAATAAAATCCTAGAGAATGCTTTGAAAAAGATCTGCAACGTAGGGAGAAATGATCAGGACTTTAGATTTCCTACAGTTTTATGGGCCTACAGGACTACAAGCAAAAAGTTTATAGGGCAGACACCTTTCAGGTTGGTCTATGGGAAATAAGTAGTGATGCCAATGGAGTTTATTCTACCTAGCCTATGCATTGCAATGATTATTGATCTTGCAAAATTTGGTGCAATAGAGGATATATTATCACAGTTGGTACAACTTGAGGAAGATCAGTTTGTCGTAGGTTTCCATCAGCAAGCTCAGAAGGAAAGAGAGAAGGCATGGCATGATAGACACATTAAACAAAAAAAATTTGAAGTGGGGGACTTAGTATTAATCTATGATAGTAATTTTATGCAGCATCGAGGAAAGCTTTGAATGCATTGGTTAGGACTCTATGGGATTCAACATTTGACGGAGAAAGGTGTTGTGCAGTTGGAAACCTTGAATGGATAAGTCCTTGGAGGAATGGTAAATGGAATTCGGTTGAATCTCTATAGAGATGGCCGATTTTCTGCACATTAATCTGAATTGTGCCAAAACACATGTATCATAGTAATTGTACTATAGTAGGGAGGTAAAACACATAAAAACAAATAAAAAGTAGAAAAGGGAAGAAAACCAAATAAAAAGTAGAAAAGGAAGAAAAATAAATAAATGAAAATGGAAATAGGAAGAAGTATCACATAGAAAAAAGGATGTATTGCACAGATAAATGGAGCAACGTAAAGTTAGATAAGTGTGCACAAACGTATAACACAGGAAAATACCATTAAGGGCATTAAAGCACATAAACGACAATTAAAAATCCACAAATCACAATATGTACTGGAGATGGGTAGTCATAAATATAATGCGTCACCGAGGATTGGGAAAGACTGGAAAATCCAAGGAAAAATCCGGTGGAGGATTGGCATTAAAGTCACAATAAGGAAAGTATTAATGGTAGATTTAGACTGTATTTGACATTTACACTGGGCACAAAATCAAGTATACAATTGTTGAAGGGTGATAAAAGTGCCAAAGGGCCAGACAGAGATGGTTATTTGCAATTACTTAGAGTTGTGAGCATACAGAGCGAACTAGAGTGAACCATAGTCGACTCAGAGCTGAACTAGAGACCCAGAGCATACTAGAGCCCACCAGAGTGAACCAGGGCTGACTACAGTTGCACCAGAACAAATATAGGGTAACAAAAGAGACTTGTCACACGGAGCAATGGTGATGCCAAAAGTTGGAGCACCATTAGCAACATAATGGAAGAAATCTAAATGACCACCAGTTGCACTAGTGGTCGAGGAAACACCTAGATCTTAGACTTCACAAGAAAAAAATCATAGGGACTATATACCATCGCGGAGAGACAATGCGCCTCAAGTTAAAGTCCCTACATATGGAAAATACCCTCTGGTTACACCAGCAGTCCCAACTGGTGTAAGTGTTGAAGGATAATTTCTAGGAAATATTGTCACCCTAAAGTTCACAAATAACGATATCACGGATGAGCATAAGTTTCCTGAGTTGGCAAGGGAAAATTATTCTTTCACCAAGAGCGTACCGGGAACATGAGAAATACTACTTCAAATGCATATGTGGGCAACAAGACTTGAGAAGTCAAGGATACTGAACCTACTAGAGATTCACCACTTTGGACATAACCTAGAAATCAACTCACGTGTCAAGTTATTACTCAGTTGCGTCCATGGAGGAATGTTGTGGCTTGACCCATCGACGTCGATTGATACCGAATTATTTGCATGGATCACAACATTAGCAAAAGCAGGAGAGGATATGGCCACATTTTTCAACAACAAAGTAGAGGAGAAAGCACAATCATAATCCATGAAGGAGAAGTTTCACACCTTTAGCGGGAAAAGGGGGTTGGATGTCGCGAACATCATTGATGAAGGTGTTCGGCTTGCAACATAGGTGTTTTCCTTCAAATTGTTGAGGAAGTTTTGCAAGGGAAAAGTACCCGCCGCAGTAATCGCAGCTGCGGAAAAATGCTCAAAGGGGATCCAAATGAATTGGGACACATTTTTGGTGAATCAATTTTTGACAGACTGTGTATAGGCCTAGGAGAAAGGAATGGAGTTTCATTATGTCTGGATTCTTATTTTGATTGCACCGGTAGGATGGAAGGAACCTAGTTATTACCAACGTATGAGAACAACTGGTAGAGGTAATGTAGTTGCGTTGTATGCAAACTTATGGCATACGCCAAACAAAAGGAGACAAGCATACAACAATGTTACATTTTATGTATACTTTGAATCTATCGGGTACATCATAGAACATGCATTGCACATCATAACCAAGATGGTAGAAACCTACCAGGATATTGTGTGATTCAAAGAATGGATGCACCATATGTATATTCAAGAAAAAAGGGACACTGTGATCCAGTGGCTACCTACCAACTACAAATTAACATCATAGGATGTATTGTTGATCACTAATGATTGGGAAGACGAGTAGAAAATCCCAGAAGAACAAATGGGCCTCTTGGAAGAGGAAGAAGAATAGGACAGGGGTGAAGAAGAACTAGATGAGGGATAGGGAAATGACCAGAACAATGGCATAGGAAATACGCCTAGTCTATCAACAAAAGCGACACAACAAATAGTCCCCATAGCATGAGTAAAACAAAAAGACAAGGGGAAGGGTCCAGTTGGAGGTGCACACAAAAATACAAAAGCGCACATGGAAACCCCTATCTATAATTTGACAAATCATGACATGGACTGAATCGGCTACCAAGTAAGGGATTTTTCATAGGAGGCCATCGAGGAAGAAACCAAGAAACAACAAAAAAATGCATAAGAAATTCCATGCACATTTATCGCAAGTGCAACAACTTTTGGAAGCAGCCAAAATAACACCAGAGAAAATATTGGGTAGAGGACCGCCCACAAGTCTGGTAGAGGAAGCATAGACTGTTAATCCACCTTTGACCAAGCTGGAAGATGGGCGCAAAACGTTGCAAATAAAGACATATGTGGTTGAGCTCCCAACACCCGAACTACAAGAACAAATGAAAACATTGAGATACCTAAACATATTGGTGTCATAGATGCCTATACACATACTATAGAGCTTGCAAGTAGGTATTTTGAATGAGATTAGGCTCCATGCAGATGAAGAAAACCGGGAAATGAGAAAAGTGATGGATGAAAGGGCTCAATTGCAGCAACAGTACACAACTGAACTACAACAAAAGATCGAAGTTGAAGGAAAAGTGGAAGGAGCGATGAAGGAAAATAATGAAGCCGAGGAAAATGATAGCAAAGCTTTAAAAGAGAATTAAGAAGCCGAGATAATGGCGCAAAATACACAAGCGACCGTCCAAAAGTTGTATAAGGAAATTCTTGAATTACTGATAGTAGTAGAGGCTACTATGGAAGAGAAGGTATTGAGAATAGGTGAAGTCATCAAAGGCTTATGCGCGAGGATTAAGGACCTACATTTGTGCAGTACGTCGGGAACACCACCGGAGGAAAGAGCGGGAAGAGAGAGAACAATGATGATATCCGTAGCAAACATCAAGAAGTTGGAGGGAGAATGTGCAAAACTCTGTGAGGAAAGTGCACAAATATAGACAGACCTGGTAGAGGATCCAAAAATGAAGGTCATGGAAGAAAAATTAAGGGATGCACAAGAAAAGGCACAAAAAAATTCAAAGAGAATAAACTCCCTTCCACCGGTTGAACGAATGATGACCATTTTAGCACAGGGGTAGTCATTTGTGGAAGTTGAAAATATGTGAGATTGGTAGAAGATCCTCCAACAACGATTAGGACCGCTTCAAGAAGAAGCACTGAAGGTGATAGGAGAACTGTAAATTGTGCAAGGCAATTGATCTGGATTTTATGAGCAGAATGAAATGAATACAGATTATTAACAGGTGCTTAACACAAAATAACA
>SNQJ01S0047639.1:79579-90949 GCA_010110895.2 Picea sitchensis
CCAATTAGTTTAGTGTTTGCTTGTTTTATCTTGGAGGGACTTTTTTTAGTGTGTGTTGTTTTTTGAATGAATAGAAGTCCCTAGGGTGTCTTTGATCTTCTCACACAGTGGAGGATCATGAGCTCTGTCGGTCACGAAGGATTCTGGGCCTATCACCAGTTACACTGGAGCCACCTCCGCCACCACTAAGGCAAAAGCTAGACCAACAAGGGTCTTTTGAAGCGAACAGGTCACAAGAAATTGTACCCGACCAACATCCAGAGCAAATGACCGTTTTTTACTTTAGAGTGAAATCTCTTGGTCGATCTGAAAATCCAACCACTGATATTTTTCCACCCATCATCGTACCAATTCACCCTTACGAGTGCTAGACAGTGTCGCACACAGCAATGGAAACAAATGATGTCACTCCTTCTGGGAATTCTTCAATTCCCACTACGGTTGTCACCACAGGAGAGTTTCCACCTCCTAACCCACTGTCATCGGTCCGAGCCACCATGGTCTCGACGACCTCTACCTCGCACAGTGGTCTGATCCCATCTATGGCAGTGGCCACAACCCCTTTCACACCGAGTGAGACAGGCCCTCTGTTCTCATACGGGATGCCTAGCTCAGGTACAAGTCCTATACTTTCCTACTCCACTTCACATACTTTAGGTCTAGGAGCAGGGAGCTCTAACGCTCCTTTGCAAGGCCACATGGGGGGAACTTCATCTCCTTTTGATGCTTTCCCTTACGGGGGAGGTCATATACCTCCTTCATCCCCTTTGCTCGGTGGCACCCACTAGCAGTCCGTTGGGCCACCTACACACCATAGTTTATTTGGAGCAGGGAGTCAAGGACCACCTTCGCATAATATGCCAGTAGGTTTGACACCAATTTCTTTATTCGGTGCATTTGGTAACAACGCTTTCTCGTCAGTTGCTTTCCTGAATGGGGCCAATATCAGTTATGGACAACCTATTCCTATGCAGGTTACTATTCCTACACAGGGAACAAACCCAGGAACTTCTTCTGCATCAGGGCCTTGGAATTCTTGGCAAGGATCAGTTCCCTTGTCAAGAATGTCGATCTGGGGCAATTCTTTTCACAACCAATGGAACCATGGACAAGGTACTATGCTTATCCCCATGGGATCGGCATGGGGCAACCCTTCCCAAAGTCCTCCAAATGTAATGCACGCCCAACCGTCTACGTCCTATTTTGGGAATCAGCCGATGATGTCTCCTCACACATAGAATCCATACGCTAGTCATGGCCATGGATTTTACCAGACCCCAAGCTAGCATCTGAATTTTTCCTGGCAACCTGGTGCCAATCAAACTCCAGGTCCCTTTTTCCATGGTTATCACCAACAACCCAAACTACCTTTCCTGGAAACCTTGGATTTTCCAGACTTGATGAGGTTGTTGAATGACCCTATCTGTCACGATCCGCATTGGCCCCTTATGCCGACGAAGTTGCCTTTGGACATACCAAAGTTCGAAGCCAAACCTAACGAAGATCCAGGAGATCATGTGACCACCTTCCATCTTTGGTGTTCGTCTAACTCGTTGAAATATGACTCCGTATAGTTGCGATTGTTTCAATGTACTCTCATTGGGAGTGCTGAAAAATGGTACATTGAGCTCGACCGCTCAAGATACTTTTCCTTCAACGAATTGGAAATGGATTTCCTAAACCATTTCCAATTACCTGTGAGATATGACACTGGCACAGAATTGCTGGCCAATTTTGCACAGACAAAAGAGGAACATATCTCTAATCACATCCAAGAATGGAGACACTGGAAGAGTTTAATTAAGGTGCCAGTCCCACCAACATTCCTGCTCGAGTTGTTCCTTAAGTCTTTGGTCCCACAATTATCCAAAGATGTCGCAATGTTGGGAGTGTTTTCCGAAGAAGACGCCAGCATGAGAGCTCAACATCTTGAGCTAATCTATTCTCAGTCTGGTTTATTATACGAGATCTTGCCATATGTGCCACACTCAATACTTGATAAAACCAGACAAAGAGTTGGACCACATGCTGATGGTATTGTTGGTTCAGCACAAACAAAGCCCACTCAGTAAATGACGAACCAATTCCAGCAATTATCTATACAACACACAGCGGCCAGCCAAACTACTGTTTTGGCTGCTCCCCCTACCCAAACGTCGGATGTACACACAATGCAATCGACAAATCCAAAGTTCACCCAACAGCCTAAAGAAATAAAAAACAACGTAAGAAGGGTAAAGGGGATAAGAAACCCACTAATAATGCTGGCGGGGGCACCACTGAGAAACGGAAGGTGAGGTATCCATGCAACCTGCGTGCAGAAGACCACCCAACCCACCAATGTCCTTAACCAATAGCCTACCGTGTTAACCAATCCATTTCAACATGGGAAACACCTAACCCAAGCCTCTACAAGCGCGAAAGGGGGCAGTCAAGGACCCTCTCCGTCTTCGAACAATCCCGCATCTGCGAATGTGTATATGATGAAGGGTGATGCTTTTATATCGACTAGAGTGCATGACTAATTTTAAAGAAGCCAAACTCCTATATCTTCCTCTCCAGATCGAGAATACTTTGGGTGAAACAATGACACGTATCCCAAAAGGCGCGTTCAAAAAAGATTCTCACAACCCAAATGCAAGGGCCACCCAGAACTATTTTGTGGTGGAGGATTTGTCTCAAACCCCTTGTGCGATGTCTGCTTTGGAGGTCCTCTAAAGCTGCTCTTCCCAAGGCAAATCTTTGTTAACCGCTTTAGGATCTACCGAGACTTGTAATCTGGGTACCATCATGCTGGATACAACTAACTTAAAACCTCATCTGCCTTACCACGTATCATTTCAGATAGTAGTGGCTCACCCCATGAAAACTTTTACTCAGAATATTTTTCGCACGGTGGTTGATGAGGGTGCCTCGACATGAATTATGTGGTTGGCATGTTGGAAGGCCATTGGCTAGCCCATTTTATCTCCATCACCTACTCTTCTCACTGCTTTCAACAATCATTCGTTTCGACCACATGGTATCATTCCCTCTTTCCTCATGCAGTTAGGAGGGAAGACCGTGTGCATCGAGGTAGAAGTATTCGACGCATCCCTCGACTACAATCTCTTGTTAGGAAGGAGTTGGACTTACGCCATGCAAGCAGTGGTTGCTACAGTTTTTCGAGTCTTGTTGTTTCCACATGAGGATCAGATTGTGACCATTGATCAATTGTCTTTCTCCAGACCTGACCCTTCATTGGGGGTATTCATGGTTCTGAAAATTGATAATCCCCAACCATACGTAGTCAATGTAGGGGTTGGTTTGTGCCCATCTTTGATGGGTACTTTTGATTACCCGCCCCCTCAAGGCGATGTCAAGTTCATATCCGACCACCATAAGGTTGAGATTTTCCAAGTTTCATCGTTTCGCACGACTTACTTCGACGATCTGTGGATACTTCCTTCCCCATCGGCCACGATGGAAGGGACAGGGCACCCGGGCATTTCCATGCCCTTGTCCGCAACTAAAGTAGCTTACTCTTTAGTCCAGCAAGCTTCGACTGACACAGATACAACTCCTGCACAAGAGTTAGATCTACCTCTAAAGCCTATTTGGGCTCAAGGTTCTCTCGCTGACACTGATTCGTTAAACTTAGTCTTTCCCTCTGACGAAGAAGTAATTGAAGCAATGACTAGTCCAGACAACCCTAGGACGATCTCCATCACAAATCATACTTCCTCCCAGAGTTAAGCAAAATTGTAGTTGGAGAATTCACCTTGACTATGACTGGAGATAGGTCTTGTCCTATTAATCCCTTAGCTACACATGAGTTTTATGTCGAGGGTAATATGGAAACCATCGTTGAAACCATACTGATCAATATCTCCAGAACCCTTGGTGTCGTGGAGAATGTTTTCATCAGAGCTGACTGCTCCCCCGGAGAGATTCAAATCTACACAGATCTATTTAAATAATTCCGCGACATTTTTTCCTGGTCTTATGAGGAAATGCCAGGCATCGATCCAAAAATAGTCGAACATGAAATCACAACTTATCTAGATTCCAAGCCTGTTTAGCAGAAGCTCCGCCCAGTTAATCCTAGGAAAGCAGTAGCCATTAAGGTTGAAGTTGAGAAACTGCTAAAAGCCAGTTTTATCTATCCTATCCATTTGACCCAATGGGTGTCAAATCTTATGTTGGTCAATAAGAAACAGGGCACGATTCATGTATGTACGGACTTCCTTGATTTGAACAAGGCCTATCCAAAAGATAATTTTCCCACACCATTCATCGACCAGATAATTGATGAATGTGTAGGTTGCGAGGCCTTCTCTTTCATGGACGATTTTTCGAGATATAATCAAATACAAATCAAACCCAAAGATCAACACAAACCGACATTCATTTGTCCATGGGGTACATTCGCGTATCGTAAGATGCCCTCCATGATCTCAAGCATATAGTCGAGGCCTATTTAGATGATTTAGCATCTCGATCTCGCAAGAGAATGGATCATCCCACACACCTCTAATTTATCTTTGAGCGATGTCGCTACTTCCGGATTCGCTTGAATCCAAACAAGTGTAGATTTTGCGTAACATCAGGATGTCTGTTAGGTTTCATAGTGTCAACAACAGGGATCATGGTCGATCCTCTCAAGGTTGAGGCAATAATTTAGTTGCCTCCCCCGTGCACAATCCTTCAACTTCAGAGTCTACAGAGCAAGGCAAATTTTTTAAGGCGTTTCATCGCTAACTATGCCGAGATCACAAAGGGCTTTATGCGCTTACTGAAGAAAGGTGTTTCTTTTTATTGGGACGATGCCGCTCAACGCTCTTTCGAAGCGTTGAAACATTCCCTCACAACCGCCCCTTTGCTTAGGCCACCTAACTATGAAAAAGATTTCTTATTATACCTGGTTGTAGCAAAGTCAACCATCGGCATGGTCTTAGTTCAGGAAAATTATTTGTTCTCAGAATATGAGGTCTATTACCTGAGCCGAGGCCTAGTTGGATCGAAACTCAATTATTCTCATATCGAAAAACTTGTGTTGGTAGCAGTCCATGCTGTTCAACGGTTCCGTAATTATGTTATGTTTTGCAAGGCCACCATCATTGCTTTTGTGAATCTATTTCAGTACATGTTGACACGACGGGTAATAGGCGAAAAGATCAGTAGATGGATAGTCGTCCTCCAGGAATTTGACTTAGATTTCATTTCAGCGAAATCCAAAAAGTCATTGGTCTTCGCAGAACTTATTTCGGAACTTCCGGTTGAGTCAGATGATGTTGTGCGTGAAGAATCTCCTATCAGAGGAGATATGTTTTTGATCACATATTCAGATCCCTAGTACGGAGATATACTTATCTATCTCCAGACTTTGAAGTGCCCCACATCTTCTTCTCGTGATGAGCATCACCGTATATTCCATCAAGCCAAGAATTATCGCATACTCGATGATACGTTGTATTGAAGAGGTGTAGACTGCATCCTACGTCGATGTCTCACTCACGAAGAAACAATTATCATGCTTAACGATTTCCATACCGGAGCATGCGGCGGTCATTTTCCTAGGTTGGCAACAACCCAAAAGATTTTACGAGCAGGTTACTTCTGGCTGACACTAATCAAAGATTGTATCGAATTGGTCAAGAAGTGCCACCTGTGTCAGATCTTCTCTCAAAAGATGAGGGCACATCTTGCTCCCTTGTTTTCTGTCATCATAGTTGGTCCCTTCACCAAGTGGGGGATTGATTACACTACATGCAACCCTCCTTTAGCAAGGGGGCACCGTTATATCATTGTAGCCATAGACTACTTCACGAAGTGGGTCAAATCTATGCCAACGTTTAAAGATGATGGAGAGACTGCGACTCTATTTTAATTCAACCAGATAATAGCAAGGTTCGGCATCCCAAGAGAGATTGTCACTGACCATGGCAGTCACTTTCAGAACCAGATGATGACCGAGTTAACATCAAATCTTGGGTTGTGGCAAGAACATTCGTCACCCTACTACCCCTAAGAAAATGGTCAGGTGGAAGCTGTAAACAAATCTCTTAAGACCATCCTACGGCGAATGATCAACTCAGCCAAGTCAAATTGGCATTTGATGTTATACTCCACATTATGGGCTTACTGAACGTCTGTTAAGACTGCAATCGGTTTCTCATCTTTTCAACTTGTTTACGGAATGGAAGTAGTCTTGCCTATCGAATGTCAGATCCCGTCCCTAAAGTTGGAAGTATAGTTGTTGCCAAACACTTCTCCACTTGAAGAACTATTATGATACCTTGAGCAGCTCAATGAGTAGCATCATGATGCGGCCCTGGCCAATGAGGCTCACAAACATAAATTCAAGTGTCAATATGATTGGTACGTTCACGCTCGGATTTTCTCTGAAGGCGACCTTGTCCTGGTCTATGACCAAGATAAGGACCCCCTGGGGGCAGGAAAATTCAAACCCATGTGGTTCATACCTTTCATCATAAAAGAGGTTCTAAAAAGGGCGCTTATCGTCTGGTCGACTTTGAGGGAAATGCTTTGGCGGAGCCTAGAAATGGGCTCTACCTCAAGAAGTATTACTCATAAGTAGGTCACTTTGGGTAACTTTTTGTAACATATGTATAGTCTTTGTACTATTACTTTCTAGTTTCTTTTAGTATTATGGACGTGTCATTTTTGATATTATCTTTTGTCACTATGGAAGATTTCAAGTGAATTAGAGGTGTTCATTGGGTACACAGATGGTGCTAGCCGACACACTTGGAGGCTTGCCTCCGTAGCTTGGGTAATTTTTACACCTCGATGCCAGTTATTATATTCCAGAGGTATATACTTAGGTGAAACTACAAACAATGTCACCGAGTACAGTTCATTTATTGAGTTGCTTCGTGACGCCCTTTCATTTGGTATATCTCATCTCTGGGTCTGTTTAGATGCTCAGTTGGTTGTGTCTCAGTTAAATAGAGTCTACTGTGTTCATGATCTGACTTTACACCGATGATTCCTTAGGGTATGTCTCTTAGAACGAAGCTTGGATTATATTACATATTTTCATGTTCCTAGGAGATTAAACCAAATTACAGATACTCTAGCTAATCAAATTTTAGACTAGCATCTCGCACACATATAAAAAGACATACACATAAACATGTAAATACATCTTTAAAGGAAAATATGATCCATAAGACACAAAAAGACATAAAAATCCATATATAATATCATAATCATCAGAGTACATAGGTGGATGCAAGCGCCTCAAAAGTAAGACCAGTAAAGATTCATGGGGCTTATTCCCTCAAAACATATATACAAGTAGTGCTCTCGGCACATGAAACGTCTAGACTAACTAAGGTCAGGGCTTGTGGGCTCTGTTGTAATGATCAACAACATTTTCCAAGCGTCGAAACAGTCAGACCCATGTCTGTGGTGCCCCCACTACATGAGGTTGCATAGATGGTGGCAGATCCTCAATCTCTGCCATAGGGACTGTGCAGGTGAGCGAGGTAAAGTTTCGCTTGACTCGTCTCAAAACCCTCTCAGCCTCACCGGCTAGAAGCTCTCCTGCTGTTGTTGGTCTCCTTGCAGCGGCAGGTATGAACCCTGGCCGAGAACAACGTATGTTCCTCGCATAATCCGCAGGTCGCACTGGTCCCACATCTGCACATAATAGACACATATCTGTCAAATACTCTGGTATAAAAAAATGATATATAAAAATAAAAATAAAAACATAAAAATTACATATGTTTCACAAAAAAAAAAAAAAAACAATGATGCAAACTTACCCATCTCTCCTCGCTCCTCACTAGGAGGTACCGGTATCTCAGGATCTCTCGAGAAATCAATCCCAGCATAAGGGTAATCCTCTATGACTGGGATTTTTTACAACAACCAAGCAAAGAAATTGTCATCAAAGGACTCATTGGTCCTTCCACCACCCTGTCGTGGCAGTAACACTGCCCATCTACAAACCGCAGGAAAAGAGGCCTGATGTCCTCGTACCACCACTCGAGGACTAAAACTCGGAACTCTTTCAAAGAAGAAAGAGCATAGAATCTTCCCAAACCTGAAGTTCCTCTGTGTCCGCGACTGGAAATCTGTCAGCTGCCTCTTCATACAATCTAGCAGTGTAGTGCTCTAGTCAAATATCTATTCATTTAAGCACTGGACTGCATAGTTCATATGTGGATGGGATTCCTGATGTAGAGCAGCAGAACTAGTCATCCGCCCAATAAGAAACACAATCGCCTGCAGTGATAAGTCCGTGATCTTGCTTATGGGCACCTGTGAGTTCGATTGGTCTGTACCAGCCTCACAATAAAATCTTATCAATTATGATATGTTATGAGGCCCCGAAGGAAATGTCCAAAAATTGACTGGTTCCCCTCTCCTGGAGAGGCCAGTCAAAAAATATATGTCCTCTATAGTAGGCACCAGTGACTGGCCCTCTAACATAAAGGCCTCTGTGTCGGGATGCCAATAATCAACCAAGGTATTTAGTAGCCTAGGTTGTGCCTGCATAAAAGTACATAGGAAGAACTTGAGTAGCCCACATTGCATTAAGGAAGCAATAGCATTAGGGTCTTCCCCGACCAACTCACTAATCTCCTCATGCTCTCTTTCCCTCCAGTGAACATACATCCTGCAAAACACCAAGTTTAGGAGGGTTAACCCTTGTTTTTTTTTTAAATTTTCATGGGTCCACGCGGGCTGTAATGATGACAGTCACGTGTAAACGCATGCAGGTTTTCCTCTATCCAAGTGTACATGCGACCCGTCAAAAGACAGCTCGCGTGGACCTAGGGCCAACTTTTTGAAGGTCAGCGCCCCCCCAAAACTTGAAACCAAAAGCATAAATAAAGATTTAATTTGCAAGAAGAGAGAGTTTATACTTACTTGGTCTAGACGGATGGTCATTTCGTCCACTGTAGCTCCTATAATCACCACTTTTATCAAAGGGGTTTTTTTGCTCCAGAGTCAATTTCCAAATCAACAATGGTGATTATGAGCTGCCAGTTTCTATTTATAGACTTTTTGGTCCCTTTTTGTCATATTTTTGGCCCCCCTTATCATTTTATTTAAACTTAAAACCATTTAGAGTGATTCAGGAGTGGCATTGGAAGGGTATGGTTGGGTATCATGACATTTTTTTGGATTTTTGGGTCACTTTTGACGGTCCGTGGGAAAAACCTCAGATGATCAACTTGAGCATGTAGGTTAGGTTTCCACCCCGACTTTTGTATCTCATTGTATTTATCCCTTTGCCATAGGATCGATCCCATCAAGTTGTGACATAGAACCATCATTGTTGCTTTAGAAGTGTCGCGATTTGGTGGTAGATCTTACCGAAACATGGATTCCCTAGGTAGATCCTAGTTGCGTTATGCTGTACATGCTGTGACTAATGAAAGTAGGCTTGGGAGTCCTTGTTGTTTTCCCTAATTACGAGTTTGAACCTCATTTGCATGATTCCTTTTCACTCTTGACCTCACCCTCAAGACTCCCAAAAAACATAACGGGTCTTCTTTTAAGCCCTTTTCAGACCCTCTAAACATTGAAATATTGTCGAGCGATCTTGTGGCCTTTCACGTTCGTTAAACTGAAATTTGAAGTTAGGTATGTCCAGCGTTAGTTTACCCCTTTTTCGGTTTGGATGGTCAACTATACGAACAAAGGTATACTCTAAGGAACTTTATTTCTCTAGAAGAGTACGCTTAGGTATAATTTTACCCCTTTTTCGGGCCCGAGGGACTAAATTTACAAAAAAGGAACCCCCACGGAGTCCATAGTTAAGCTCTTTTCAGACTCCCTAAAATTGAAAAGATCATCGAGTGACCTTATTCTTTCACACTCGTTAAAATGGTCCAGAAGAGAATTCCTGGTGGAGTCCATAGTTAATATTTTTTCAGACTCCTTAAAAATGAAAAAATGGCCGATTGATCTTGTCTGTATTTGTTGAAGGAAAATGTTTCTGTGGACAAGTAGATCTCCTCAAAGAGATAGACTCTTAACTCTAAGACAGAAAGTGATTATTATGGTCATTGACTTCCTTTTAGGTCTACACAAACTAATGCATGAAGAGGAAGGAGGAAAGACGTACCTTTTACCGATGTTTTCCCCTACACGCTCCGAGTTGAACTCCAATCTTGAGCTCCTCGATAAGCCCTGTAGACAAACAAAGTACAGCCACTTCCTATTCTATTGAGATTAGTTCGAAGCAGACCTATCTACTTAGAGACAAATTCATGTAATGTCAAACACAAATTAGAAAGAAACAGGCCAAGCATATTACATTAATGAGGACAAAACGTTACTTACAACCATAGATGGAATGTAGCAGTTTTGTCAAGTTTCCCTTGCCTAACCCTTGCTCAAAAGCTCCACGATCGGAAGGACGATAGCTTCACTGATTGGCCTCCACTTCACTGTGTGTTTCCTATGAGATCATAGGTTTCATGCTTCTCATCCCTTCTCCAAATATCACTTATGAGATCATAAGTTTGGTATGATTCTCCATCCAAATACCCCTTTCACCATGAGGAAGCCTGCTTATATAGCCTTGGAGAGGCTCTACCTCTTGAGATATCATTGGGGTGAGTTGAGGATTTTCCTCCTTGAGTTAGGAATCTTCCCTAAGATCATGGTTGGACTAGGGATTCGAATCCAACTGCCTTCCAAGATTGAAAAGATCTTTCCCCCATTCTTCTCAACAAACCAACTGCTACCCATAATAGGTAGCACTCCCTCAAAAAGAGTGTCAGATAACGCTCCCTAGCAAGGTTTAGGGGGTGCCAACACTCCCAAAAGTAGTAGCGCTCCTCCAAAATGGTAGAGGTAGTGTTATAACACTCCCATATAGTGTATAGGGGAGTGCCAGCACTCTTGAGAGAGGTATAGGGGAGCGCTCTCCTACAAAAAATCAGTTTTTTGGGTTCTTTCAGATGGCAAGAGGTTCATAAGCCCAATTAACCATTCCTCCTCTTCCAAATCAAGTGTTTGATGTGTGTCAAGTGTCCTTCTCATGTCGTTATAGACACGGCATAGGCATCATGGAAGTATACTTTCCTTGACACTTGCGACACTTGTGAGCAAAATGTGACACTTGCAAAACTTGTAATGACGACACTTGCGACACTATCGAAGTGAGTAATTTCGATGTGTAACAGATTTCCCCCCAAAGTATGAAGTTAGAAGACAGTAAATGATAACTTAAATGATTTGTATACTTTCAAGCAAGGGTATAGACGCAAAGAACCTGACAGAAGATGCACACAAACATACAACAAATATTATGACATGTTTCAAACCCAAGGCAGGCATACCTATGCTTGGGTGATCAAGACTTGCAAGATATGGCCACCATAAAATACACTACGGATC